>JAQGAA010001930.1:0-13999 GCA_034696425.1 Isotoma viridis | reverse complement strand
ATGAACGAGATGAAAAATCATCAAGAGGCCACGGAGGCGGAGGGTACTACAATAACCAAAGAAGAGGTGGTGATGGTTGAGTATTCACTTACCTATTTTTGTTAATATCTATTATTGTTTTTGTAGCTTCCGGTTGTTTTCGTTTTCTTGTATTGTGTATTGTTCTGTATGGACTGATATTTGGCAAACAAACGTTGTGTTATTATTACACACACTAATTGTGAATTACTACTGGAATCAACAATCAATTTAATTATAGATTTTAATTCACCAACTATAACAATTAAACTGAAATCTTGTTTTGATATGATAGACCGAAACTTATGCTGGATGAAGTTCCGAAATCTGAATTCTGATTTAAATTGAATGCCGCTTGCACAGGCACATGAAATGCTTTATTGAAAAATACAATAAAATAAACTCATTCATAGATGGAAACTGCTCTGGATAAAACGTATTTGCTCTAATGTTCTTCCTACCAGTGCTACTACCAGGCAGACATAGACAGTAGTATCCAATTCTCATCTCTACCCATCTTCTTTGATCTTGACTTGAGTAAAAGTCTATTGAAATTCAGTCTAAAATTGAGATTTGTCTCACGTTTCTCATTCTTGTATTTTATCCTTTTCTAAAGTTAATTATTGCTTAATTAATCAAAATTAATTTAAAAATGTATAATTTTACATTGTGTGGATGGATGTGCATAGTTTTGATTGTGAGTACCATTGGAACCCCAGTTTCTTCAGGTAAAAGGTTTTTCTCTGGCCCTGATTGTGATGAAATGATTAAAATTAACATTCTATCGTTCATTTCATGATTCTATAGCATTCTCTCCAGCATTTTTAGATGGTAACGTAACATTATTCTTAATTAAAAATTAGCCCTTTTAAGTAAGATTATTTTACAGGGATTTTCTAAAAATTACGCTTTTTATTATTTGATATCAATTTTATGTTGTTAGCAATTGAATTGATTAATTTTGTACTAATTAATTAGTTCTCTGTATGAATAACTTTAATTATTAGAACACAACGATTAATTAATAAATTTTTCAATAAGATCAAGTTGTAAGTTATTTTTACAAGACTTAAAATTGAAAGGCAATTTGTCACAATTGCATTAAGTTTTGATTAAAAGGTTCAATTTTTTCGTAGAATAAAAAAAAACCTTAATTATTTGGATTTCCGCATTGCTTTCTGTGAAACTTGTCCTTTCCCATTCTTTTGAATACCTTTATACCGATCAACACCATCTGCAAACATTGTCTTTTGTCTATTCATTTGCAAGTTATTAACGATTTAAACTAATTTACAGAATTTGTCTTTCTGAATGGAGGTCATTCAATATTGAGTTATTGAAAGATAAATCGATTTTTCATTAGAAACCCGAATTACCTGAAACCGAAACGTAATTTTTAAAGACAGTCATCATTATCATCAATAATCAACATAAATTAATGATTTTAGTGAGAAGTTTTAACAAATTATATCACAAAAAACACCCTAGGAATGTGTATAAAAATATCGGCATATACAACGAATCCATCGGGTAATGCTCTGTGCCTTCACTTATATCCTGATCCCGAGGATTGAGGTTCCGAACCGTTGATTCAAAATCACAACAATAAGCCTGTACATATTAGTTACTATAGAAAAATACATATATGCTATAATTAATCATGTTTAAAAATACTTGGAAAAAACTTCGGCGTAATTTAGAATTATGAATCCAAGACCTTGCTACGCTAGGAATCTTTTGTAAATTGTAAATCGTATCTACTCGCAAACTCGCAAGTGTGAATTGTGTGATAATTTGATAATGGGTAAGGGTAAGTCATTTTATTAGGAGTATTAAGAATTTTCAACTCATTTTTACCAAAAAGACTTTATCTTTAATTCTTGTATTTAAAATATTGAGGACTAAATAAAAATAAACTTAATAGCTGGATCAACCTTGAAGTACGAGCAGGTGAAAGAGGAACTTAAGCAACCTGGAGTAATTCTTTTAGACGTAAGGGGAAAAGATGAGGTTAAAGCTGGAAAGATCGCTAATTCAAAAAATGTTCCAGGTTTTCAATGAAACATTGTTCATCATCCAAAGTCTAATATTTACTCGCTTTTACTAAATTTTCAAAATGAAATTTGATTCATTGAAATAGTTGGTGAACTGCCAGGAGCTTTAAAAATGAATGAAGCAACTTTCAACCAAAACTACGGGTTCGATAAGCCAAAGCCCGAAGATAAGATCATCGTGCATTGTAAAGCTGGAGTAAGAGCTCAAAACGCTGCAAAAACTTTGACTGATGCTGGATTTAAAAACATTAAGTATGTTTAAACTTTTATTTATTCTATGATTTTTAATCGCGATGATAATAAAATTACATTTAATAAATAAATAGGAAATGAATTCTAAACTGTCAATTTATACTTCTACTTATTTTTAGGGTGTATCCTGGAATGGATGATTGGGTTTCTCATGGTGGTCCTGTCGTGAAATGAAAAAGTGTGACGAAGCAAAATATTGAAAGTAAACCATAGCCTAAATCAACAAAAAAATGTTTACTTTACAATTAAAGCATTTACAATTAAAACAAACAGTATGATTGCTTAAAACTAGCTTACAACATGTTTTAAACTAAAAATAAGTTATCTCATGAATGATAAATAAAACTTGTTATTTGGGAAATTAAACACTGATTCAACTATCTGGCTGGATGGCTATGGTATGATGTTTTTTTAATAATAATACATGCTTTTAACAAGTTTGACTAAAAACGCTTTAAAGAAGTTACCTAAAAAAATTTCGTAGATGAATGTCACAGTCTCATTAAAAATCTGTCATTGATGCGCTGTTCAGTCACTTTTTCATCACTTGTTTCATTCAGATTCAAGTCAGATCTTGGGTCTATGCCTTGATTAATTAAAACTGGGTCCCTACGTGAGGGTAGAAATGGTTCTGAAAGATGTTAAGATATAGTTAAATAGTTAGACCTTTATTATAGCAAAGCATGTATATGTATATTACATAGTCATCTCATATATTACTTCCTTGAGGAGGAACGAATTGTCGGTCAGTATCGTCAAAGGCAGCATCTTCAATTTCAATTGGATCATTTTGCTCGCTTAAAGGTACTGGGACGTTAATCTTTGTTGGGGGTGGGTAGTAATAGTACGATGGATATCTAGGGGCCAATACAAGAACTGTGACCACTATTCCAATGATTAGCAGGTAGACAAATGCGATTCCAACTTTGAATTAGAATCAACAATCAATTCCAATTACAAATTTCTTAAACTTATTAAATGCCGAAAAATAACAATTCATAAACGTACTGTAAATCCAAGTTTTGTTGACTCTTTTCCTTTCTTGAGGTTCAGGTGCCCCTAAATTGCTTCCGTCAGCAACTCTTGTATCCTTTGAAAAATATGATTTTCTTGAAAATGATCTCCAGCTTCCAGTAGCAGTTGGGTTATGGTTGATATTATAATTAGTAGGACTGTTATTATTGCTGAGGGTACTTTGATTCTGATTGTAACTATGATTATGTCCATTTAATCGAGGAAACATTTTTCTACTTGTAAACATTTTTCTAATCTAATACAACTAAGGAGAAGAGAAAGTTCAGGTAAAGAGTTATGAGTTGACTGTTTTTGATGGAGAATCTGATCTGACTTAACTGATATTCTTGTTAAGCATAATATTTAATAGCGGAAGTATCATCGTTTTGACAGGTATGCATATATGAAAATAAAAACGGGAATTAATTAATAATGACATGTTGCTTCCTACCGAGGAGTCTGGGTTGATTGTACTTGTCGGTTCAGCAATTTTTTTTTGTTATGATAATAAGTCCGTAACGGTTCAGGGATCAAATCAACAATCAATCGTCAAACATTTCCATGTAGCTGTGTTTTAATCGAGCATTCTTCTTGGTCTAGGATTCTTCCAGCTCTTGTAGCTTTATTTCTACCTACGGTATTTGAAATGGTTTAGTTTACATAAAAGAATTCAGTTCCTTCCTCGTTTTGAATTTAATTACTAGCTCTTTACTGTTTAAAGCGGTTTCCAGCTTCCAGACCCTCTGCTTACGCATGAGTTCGACCCCTTCGACCTAAGAACTAGCCCAGACTTTTGGGATGTGGTATGCAATGCACCAATCGCATTCACGGCCTTATTGTCAATGACCGTATGACCTCGTACACGCCCCTCACAACAGCCATACGCAAAGTTAAGATACGACCTAGCAAATATACTAATATTTGCATAGCTGATTACATCAATTTTATACATGTGTTATAACTTTTAATCAATAAAATTGAAAAAACAATTATTGAATCGATGGTTGATTAAATAAGCCTGGAAAAAAACTACAGAGATTGATAATTCATATAAAAAATTGTATTTTATTTGTCATGTCAATGTTATTTTCATAAACTCCATTTACTTGATTGGGTTTCAAATAAACTAAATAAATACATTATAATATACTCGTTCTTTTTAAAACATTCAAACCAGCCTTATTCTACAAAGTAGCATTCTCATATATTTCAAAATGTGGAATCTGGAGCAGTTTGGAAGAGTGTACTAGATTCAATTATTCAATTTTAGCTTAGCATACAAGAAATTAATATAATGAAGTTGGCATTATTACATCAAATCCAAATATATCTGACATACATGACAAGATTATATATCAACTAAAGACAATAATGTTTTTATTTAAAAATTGGAACACACATTTTTGTTAAACAAGAGTTAACTGTTTAAATAGCAAGTTGGAATAAAGTCAAGTGCTTAGTGATAATTTGCCTCGTGAACGTTTTTGTATGCAATGTAAAATCCAGAAATCATGTTTGATTTATGATTAACATTTTTAATGCTGACTATGCAAAATTTAAAAAGCTTATCTTTTAAAGTTGATGACACTTCAATACACTGAGACTGAACATCATAATTTCATCATGCAATAACGCAAAGTTAGTGTATTACCAATTAAATTACACAATTATGAAAGTCCAGATAAGTGAGATAAGGTGTCTTTGAACTTTGTGGTATAAAAAATCCCCATTACTCATGATTATTTAGCAATCTCTCATTTTATCCGTTTATCAATCAGCTAATTTTGCATTTATTCCTTGTTTTTCTGTTTTTTTCCAAAACCAAATTAGAGTAAAATGACCTGTATAAAGACAATAATAATCCTTTCGTTTGAAACTATACGAAAAAAAGTTTAAATAAATTTAAAAGTTCATTCCCCGGAATAACCCATACTGTAAAAATAATGATAAATACAATTACTAAACTACCAGACATAATAATGTGGTTGAGGTCGCACATCGTAGTAGTACTATTTCATATTATTTATTCCGCTTTCCTGTTTCATGCTACTACTATTAGTGCGTGTTCTAAGAATTAGCTAGGTCGTTTTTCATAGAAAAAACAAATTAAAAACGGTTTCATGAGAAATGAATTTCTAGAAATCTAGAAAAGGATCTCTGTAGAATGATAGCTGATGTCTGATGACTTTGATAATGATATTTGCAACATGACGATGATGACTCGTTTTCCTCCGCGTGTCTGATTATTCTAAAAATGTGACGTATTAGAAGACATGACATGACAATGTGCTCTAGAATTGCACTTGCAAATTTATGTAATCAGATCATACAGGAAATTCAGAGGATGTTTTTGTCTCTCTATTGCATGCATACAACCTTCGCCACCGGAATGACAAATCATTTTTTTCTTCTTGGTATGTCTCATCTCATCTCATAGTAATTCAGTAATAAAACCTTTATTATCATTAAAATAATAATGCAACACAAGAGCGTTTTGCCTATGATCAATTAAAGACGGTGTTTGAAAATTGTCACGTAAAACTACACTTTTCTCTTATGCATTATTTCATGGTTTTTAGCATCATAAACATTCTAAGGATAATAAATTTTCACATCTGTCACTAAGCTGATATTGATAAATAAGTACAATTGTACAATTAACTTAAGTTCAATGAAAATACAAACAATTTTTGTTTGTCAGAATCATAAAATGTTACCAAGTTGATACGTATTATTTGAGATAACAATGATGTGGATCCTTTTCTCCTAAATATGCTCGTCTTTAAAAAAATAACATTTTAAATAAAAGCTCAAATGAACTTATTTGCTTTAGATATTAATTATTGGTTATATGAATTGATTGCACTTGGTAAGGATTTTATCTTCCTATTTGAACAGCTTCTTTGAGGGAGTGTGCAGTTTAATCTTTATTCATTTATATAGCTGAATATGATCAAAATATATTTACTATTATAATAAAGACCTCACACATTAAAAAAAGTAGAATAAAAATATCCTGTTTCTTTTTAGATTACCTTATCAAATACCATTCATAAAGTTATGCATTTTTATGTGCAAGAATATCTCCAACTGCATGCATGGCAAGAGTGTCAATATCTTTATTGCTTTAGTTAACTCTTGTTGCCTGAATGTCTGGCATGACTTTACTATTAGGTTTGAAAATTAAGTCACTGATAAATACATGATAATAATGTGGCTTAACATGACATGGAATGATAGAATGGTTATAATATATTTTAAGTATGTTAAACATTGAAACTCGCAATAACTCGACCCACATACATTATTTTACTCTCTAAATATTTGCATAATACTTTCATATGCAAACACGCAGTAAATTCATCCATACCTTGCCAATATTATTTATGATGGAATACCAAAGTGCAAATAATATTTAGAGCTGATTTATTTATATAAGTATCCAGTGCTTTGCCAAATTTTGTTCTGTTATGTTATATGAGTGTGTGTACTTTGTGCAAATTATTATTCATGCAAACTCTTGTTTTACGTAACCTGTTTACCACAAACTTTCGTGTCCTGGTTCTGGTTCTTTTTCTCTGGAAAGTTCATGTTCATGAATTTATGTCATAGTCACATCTCACATCTTTAAAAAAAATAGGTCTAAAAATGGATAGCAGCTTGTTTGGCTTATCTAAAGGATTTATCTATGTAGCGAGAATGAAATAATGTTACTACTGCAGATTTTCTAGTAAATTTATATGGATTATATAGTTAACCTGATGTAAGTTCACCCTAGAGGTTCAAAGGTTAGATTTGAGCATTATGGTATTTAATTATTTTCAAATATTATCAGTAAGTAGTAAATAGTAATGAATGAGACGAATATGATTTTTTTGTACTGGAGTTTGTTTCTATTCATTTTCTTCTACGATTAATATTGGCGTTTTAAAAAGGTCATAATGCTCGTCACAAATATCATGCAATCATGACATGTGAGTGACATAAGATAGTCACGGAGTGCAAAGACCTTTTAATATTTTATTAAAAAACTCGACCTCTAATAAATATTAATATAAAATCATGTTCATTTCATCATCATTCATCTCCAACCTTTTATAATAAAACTTAACTACTGACTTTGAAATAATTGGTTATATAGATTAAAATATCTAAACAGGTTTAAAAATGCAATAAAGGTAACATAATAATGGATTATGCCACAAATTAAATTATAAGTTTTACTTTTATGTATTGCTTTTCAATAGACTAAACACGTGTAAAAAGATCTGGTGCTTTGTCCCTTGTCATTCAGCTAATGTCAAGCACAATATCAAATTTTATTTCATTAGACAACAATACTGCTACTGCATTTGCTCATTCAAATTTTCATTCTAATATTCAATCAAATGCTCGTAAAAGCCTGTGAAAAGGAAAGTATTATAAAGTAAATATGACCCGATATCATTTACATACCACCGGTCGGTATCATTTCTTTTACTCTTTATTAAATAATAAATTGTAATTCTAAGAACCAATGACTTTTCTGACATTGTTTTATTTCAAAGAACCTTGCTCGTACAAATGTATGCATTTTTAATGTGGCTATAAAAGGAAATGCATTGTAAAAAAAAGTTTATGGTCGATTCCCGGAAGACATTCATACGTCATAATATTAATCATAAAATCGTTTTACAGCAATTAAGTGGTTGGTTAATCTACTAATTAATGTTGTTGCCTTTTGTACCATTGAATGTTAACCTAATAAAATTTACTACTATTTACATACATGAATGAGTGATTCAACTTTGATTACTGCTGTCACTCTCTTTATTTAGTGGTCTAGTGGTCTCCCTCTAGATGAAAAATTAAAATTTTATGACTTTTCTTCATACTACTTATATGACATTTGGGTGTATCAGTATCGTATCCAAACTTTTTACGGTTCATGATGCAAGGACAATTTGTGATCGCATTTTTGATAAGATATTTAGAATAATTTGAAAAAATGTATTTTGTAAACTATTGAACTTATCGTGTTTGGAAATCATTAAATACTAATAATTTATATAACATTTTCCATGCTATTCTTTCAAGTAGTCGTCGCCACAAACTGTTTGAAAATAAGAAATTTCTAAATAAATTAAATGTACTTTAACCTCATTCTTCCTGCGTTTAATCCTGGATCGATTTTATTATTACTTTAAGTTTTCTTATAAAATAAATCGGCGATAGTAAATAATGAATGATTAAAAGGTTAAAAATCCTTGAATGTTCTGAGCCTTATCTGTGTTTCATTCAATTACATACACCGGTGATGAAATCTCATTTTTTGCAATGTGCATAATATGCAAGGCGATAGGTAGGTACGGACACTGATTGGGTGACTGGTGATTATGTGATGTGATAAATGAGGATGATGAAAATTAGTATGGCACTTACCTCCGTTTTAGAGTTCAAGGACAGGTTAGTCAAATAATAAAACGGCTTTTTTTAAAAAGGAAACGTGCACAAGTGTAATTTTATTTATTGACACAACAAAATTACCTAGTATGGGTATACTAGGTTTTAGATAACAATAGATGAAACTACCTATATTATATTGTGCATGGAATGAAAATCATGAGAATATAATACACTATGAAGCATACTTACAAATTGTGAATTTGTGATTATTCTCAAATGTAGTTTAAACCTAATTGAATGGAATTTTTACTGTCATTTTTACCTGCGTCATTTTAAATGAATGATAATGAAATTTTTTTATATAGATTTGAGTTCATTTTAAAGGTGAAGGTGATTTCATTTTGATATGCCAGTGACTTTTGTTAAATGCCATATGCGGCTATATTTTTTCTTTTTGTAATGAAAAGTAAGTTATATTTTCTCTGGATTCGATGAAACTACCAAATATTATTTGCTGAAAGTACTTACGGCAAATGTTTAGAAAATGAATGAAAGAATAAAAATATTTTGAAGCAATTGTTTGTTTGATTTATTCTCATATGTAATTTATTTTTTATTCTTCGATACTCGGTATTCTTTACATAATACAGTTCACAGACGCACACATGTTATATTTTACTAATCATATTTAGCATGGATTCGTTTCGTATTAATATAGATTTATATCATATTAACATAATTAGTAATGTATTTCTTAAGGTTAGTTCACTTTGAATTTATAAAAATTACTTCATAATATAGGGAGAAAGTAAATAGGCTTGTAAGTGTAATAAAAAAAAAGTAGTTTAGAATAGAATAGTATAGTGTATTATTAGAATTTAAAAAGACAAGGATAAATTCATCTCTAAAATTAAACGTTACATTTGTAAAAATTCTTTCATTAAAATAATTAATTCTCAATCAAATATCATAACTGGGAGTGTGTTAGTTACAAGTCTTATTAACCGTTTCAATTACCGCACCGGGATGAGTGGTTTTCATAGATGTCAATCCACCGGATAATTTTTAAAGTTTTAGACCAGCAATATATTACGTACTATAAAATTGTTTCCGAATTATGATGTCTACACGATTAATTACGATAAAACAATAAAATTTCGATAATTTTGCGATAATAAACCGAAAATTTTTATTTCATATTCATACTTTGTTTTGTTTCAATGTCTTATTTAAAGTACATAATTTTTCATGTTATCACTTAATATTTTAATATAATTACCACGATAATTTACTTCTAGGCGATCTCTTTGATATATAATCTAATTTCCATATTTCTGTCCGTATTACACTATTTTAGATGATAATACGTGACAATTAAATTACATAATCTTTAATATTTTTATACCATAATAATTTACATTTTCTTAATGATTTACGATATTACACAGCGGAAAGACATAATATGATTAAATCCGTCTCACTTATTATTATTTTTGTAACTTTTCTATCCATTTCATTTCTGTATTGATTTCCTTCTTAAACCATAAACCTTATTTTATCACTTATTATCATCATTTATTCATCGTCATCATAAATCATTCTAGCATTCATCACACAAGGGGTAAAGTAATAAAATCATGAGTAAAGTTAGTTTGATAGTGAAAGCTAATAATAATTAATATTTTGGTAGTTCGAAGGTCATTCTGGAAAGCAAAAGGTCATATCATCATTTTCATAATCATCACTCAAATTCTTTCTTTTAAGAATCTTCCGAGTATCTAGGTTTCTTTGTTTTTCGTATTTATTTTATTTTCTAGATTATCACATCTCATAATCATCCCATCTGGTCTTTCTTACTGTAATTTGTCTATCAAAATAGCCGAGAAATTACAAATAAAACGGCTAGTTAACTCGCTCTGACCATTGGCAAACTGATACTTATTAATGTTTAACATCAGCTCCTTGTTATGAGATGATATCATCACTATCATACAATATCCTACACATAAATAGAAGCTAGACCATTTCTATCCACAATTTCCTTTCTAATAAAGAGTAAAAATAAAGAACTAAATTAAAAACAGAACTAGTCATTAGAAAATAATTACTTCTTAACAAACCTAAAAGAATAAGATGTAGGCAACTTAAACCCTATACAGTTTAGTAATAAAAAAGAATAACCGAAGTGAGTCAATTGTTATTTTAAAACTACTCGAACTATATGTGGTTAAAAACCTATGACAGGTAAATGAATATGTTGCATCGAAAAACCGAACGAAGTAAATGATAAATATTAACTAGTTAAACTGACATTATGACCGATGCTTATCCAGACTCGTTATCTAAATTTCACAAGTGAAATTCTTAAACGTTAACTCTCTTTAATGTATAGTCATATATACTCAGTTCTTCGCAGAATCAGGATTGCGTTTACGAGTACATAAGCTTATGAAAACTCTAGTTTTCTGGTACGTACGCCAAATATCGAAATCAATTTATCGAAATCGAAAATAAAAAAATATCAAAATATTACGACTATATTTTTATATAATATATAATATATGTATAATATACACTACTATTTATATTAAATCTTATACATTTGTTTCTTCGAAAAATTGTATCGTCTATATATTGTAATAATATAACTAGCAACTTATTACACGTAAGGTAATTAATAACTCATTTCCATTGGAGAATGAAGATGATGTTAAAGACTTAATGAATTTCAACAATCATAGTGAAAACTCTGTTTGTATTGTAGTTGAACAATATTTGTAAAAAATGGTAAGGCTAACTTAATAGTATGCTCTATATGTATACAGAAAGAGAGAGAGAAGGTTCCCTCTAAAAGATTACATACATTATCATTGTTTTGATAAAACGCAAACGTATTTTAAAGATCATCATAAAAATGTACTTATCGGAAAGATAATCAATTTCATTGCACAAATCTCTAAAAAAACAGAAGGGACCACACGACGAAAAAATCTGTTTGAAGAGAAACCTTGCTTTTGTTACTCATCTATGCAGAAATTTTAATATTGTTTTTACTTCAAATACTTAGTTTAACTAATAATAGACAAAATATTACTTATTATAAACAATCACGCTCGCCTATGGACACCCATTCGTACACATTCGCTACGAAACATGCACCACATTGTATAATTATACGACCCACAACAATCACAATTTAAACCGAGAAGCGACGAGAAGTATCAAGTCCGTTCATTTCATATTTTTTGTTTCTTTGTTTTGTAGTTCGCACTTTGTAATTCATCGGTTTTAAGTAATCCAGATAATTACTTAAAAATCCTGGCATCATCAATTTTGTACTTTGGATAGTTGTGGTTTCTTTCGTCATCTATCTATGAATATTTTTGTATATCGTATTTACACAGGACATGACCATATCGTGGAATCAATGTTGTTTTTAACGATTAATAGCAGTGGTGCAATAATAGTTGTTAAATTTTGTTGAATATAAAGCCTCATGTTTTTAGCATAGTGGGCTAAATCAACTATTTTTCTTAACTGCTAATCTCAGATTTTTATTATTGAGAAAATTACTTCACGGATTTGCGATTTGTTTGGATTTAAATAGGTAGCTATGTAGTAGTATGTTTATGTTCCTAATTAATTTAATTTGTATGCATTATCTTCGGTATCTTAATTACTATTACCTATTACTTTACGTTTAACAGGTAAGCTTCAATACGATACGACTCTCTTCATACACTATTTAGCATTCTTCACTAGCACAAGTAAACCGATAGGAAAGCCTCCATACCTTTTAAATAGTTTATTCTAAGAAGATCCAGTGCATGGATCTAGCTAATTATTTCCACCTAATTTAATAAAATCTATTGAGTAATACCTATAGTTTCGAAAAGTTAGCATACTGTAACATAACACAACATTCGGAAAACATCAGGGACTTTTTTTCGATACTTTTGAAGATTACTCATCAGGCATCAAGCACTTATTAAAAATGCAACCTAATAATACCTCAAAAACGCTTTCAAGTGACCTAATCGTAAAGATCATTCTTTCACTTCCTATTAATAACAGATCATTCCCTTCCACACCATTATAATAATAATGGGCTCATCTCATTCTTTTACTGTGGGACCAAAAAACAAACTAAAAAGCACACTTGGGTGCGGTGCTCTTGTACTCACAGGTAGTCTACCTTACTCTATACAATACAAGTTAAAACAAACAGGCTAAATGGTTTTACTCTTTTAATAACTCTTTTAACTTCATTTTCTCAAGAGCCAAGTCCCTGTTAGACCAAAAACCCAGCATTATGCCATCTAACAATTTTGTATCCATCATAATCATTCCTGCAAGAAAGTTTGGGTTACTAAATAATATTATGTCAATAAAAATGCAGCCAATTCACAAAATTCTAATGTGCTATGAATTTTGGAACGTCTTTACTGGCCAAGTAGAGCCAAGCTACTTTTACTCGACAAGAGAGACTTCCGTCCTCGTATAAATTTTACCCCATTCGTTTACACGTATTTGGTATCTCGTAACTAACACTGGCAATAGATGAAAAAATTACATGAGATGCACAATGACAAGGAAAATAAAACATTGGCAGATGCAAAGAAAGGAAGCTTTTTTTGCATTTCTAGTAGCTTACTCGTAGCCAAATCATGATGGGAAACTTAACAGGCAGAGGCCTTGGGTAGCGTACTGCATTTAGCATATGAATACATAATAACTACAATTTACTTAATCGGCGATTATCATATCGTTAACGTTAAAATAAGAAATTAAGTATGAGAAGGAGCACGAGACGATACACATAATATATATACTTATTATTGTAATAACGATTTCTCTCTATAAATTAATATTATGAGCTTGTTAGCCGATCAAACTTAAAATAGTATGAACAAGCAAATTACACAAACAATACCAGGCCTTCAAATACTTTCTACTATTATGTATGTGAATAGATTGCTGCTAAATAAATAGTATTCTAATTGTAAGTCATTACGAAATGCGCTCAACCCTCTTTTCCTGATAAATACTATAGCCTCTCAAAAACTTTTGCAAACAAAACAGCAGCAACTAACATCTTTGAAGTTTGAAGAAGTCAAGTTTCCTGTCAAAATACTGCCAATCATTTATCTGAGCGTATGTTTGACAGCACACAACTATAAAAAACTTTAACATATTATTATTAGTGTTATTTTTCTGCGATTTCCTAACCTGATGTTTCTCTGGCACATTCTATGCATTTAGGAATTACAAAGGAC
>JAQGAA010001929.1:0-14000 GCA_034696425.1 Isotoma viridis | reverse complement strand
ATATAGTAGCCAGTAACACTAGCCAAGTTACAAGCTCTTTCATTTTTTAATTTAAGGAAAGTTTTTTTGTGAATAATGTGACGAGTTAAAAGTTTTGGTTGAAACTACTCAAAAATCTTTTCTTTTTATATGTTTTAACTTCCAAACACTTGTAAGTAGGTTGAATTCAATTTCTGATAACAATGATAAGCCTTAGGTAAACCATTACGTGTCAATTTGTCTTATGCATTCTAGTCTAATATATTTATGGTCTAAGGCTTATGTAAGGACTACTTATACTGACCTATGTCCACTTGGAAGATTTTGTTTTCTAATGCAATTGTATAATATAATAAAATTAACTCCCCTTAAATTCATCCGAATACACAGAATATTTTTGAAAAAGTAAATCTGTGTAAGTTTATGTAATTTTCTGTTGATTCCTGTTTATTAAAAGCCGCTAAGTGAGTTTCAACTTGCGATAATAAATCTGACGTGACAGAGATCTCTTGAAAATTTGGGATTCTAGGTTAGTGCAACATAATTTAGAATTTAACTATTGAATTTCAATAGGAAAAAATGCATTAGATAAAATATTTTAGATATGATTGATTTATACATAGTTTAATAGGCGAATAGGCTGATCATGCAATTTCTCATTAATCATTTTATCAGACACAGTTGTATATAAAGGATGAAAAAAGTATTTCTTTGGGATTTATTATAATGCAAAGGATTAAAGTATTCGATTTAAAAAAATATGTAATAGCACAAATTTCGGGTGCTTTTGGGGTTTCCCTGTATGGATTTATCACCGCAGATTGTCCTTTTTTATAACAAAAACAACAAACCACACAACATACAAATAAGACTGTATTTTATTAATTTAAATTATTATAAACATATTTGTGATCCACAATACCTCAAATTATATGAAATACACCTGTGCGGAGATAACACTAATATATATAACGTGGGTTTCCCAAGCAGTACACTCACGAGAAAACTCTTAGGTCTGTTCAGCCTCTATTGTGATGAAATCCACCTCATTGGAAAAGTCTAAATTAGCAAACTAACATTTAGCTAGAAATTAATTCCTCTAATGCACATTTTCGTAAAATCTATCAACACAATTGTGACTACAAAACTTGGTATAGACTTCAGTGGCCTTTAAAGTAGACGAATTACAGTTCTAAAATTAACGATAGGCTTTAATAGCAATATCACATGTAATTTTCGACGAATTTTTTTAAATTAAAAAAACTACAGAGACATGATGACCATCCCAAGGGTTTTTTAAAAATTCATTAAGGTTATTTATTAACGCTACTAATAACATTTAGTGTCAGTTTTTTGAAATCAGAGCTGTAAAAACGGTTTTGTAAACTTCTGTAAATTAAATAAAGATTAACTTAACTTAACATTAACAATTGAATTTAAAAATCAAAATATATTTCTAGCTTACCATAAGAATTTGCTTGACAGCTAATGATTTTTCTTTCAAATGCTGATGGAATTATAACCACGGCATCTCGAACTTTTACAGGTCCTGCAGGTTACAGTGTAAAGCTTAATGTCGTTTCTTGAGCATTAGATGCTTGCATTGAGAAAATCTGTTCTTAAATCACAAATAATTGTTATTAGCCAGTTTTATGATTTGGAATTAAAATTTGAATTTTGGGGCTAAACAGTTAAATTATCAATATTAGACTTGTCAAAATTATCATTATTTCTTCCCTAAGTATTTACTATTAACCTTGCTGCTTTCTCCAGTACTTTTACTAATAATTTTTAAATTGCATTTAAAAGGAGACATTTTTGCAACAGCATAATTAATACAATACATATAAATAAATTTTTCTTGGGCAGATAAAATATCACATAAATGGATAAAGAGCACTTAAAATGCCCATGTGTTTTTTAGAAACATCATTAGTGTGTGTTTTCTAGCTTATTTGGTCATCAATATTACATCGAGTATTTTAAAACAATCAACTTGACTTTGTTTATTTTCTTCATCAACTTAAAGCAAGCTTTATTTAAGCAATTATAGTTAATTTTGATTATAAATCATGTCTTTTATAATTAGTAAATTTCTAAATTGAGTCTTTTAATTATAAATAGTCCGATTTTCTGGACCACATGAGTCAGGACTCCATGGTCGTGCTGGAAGATCGTCCACTCGTAAATTTCTAACAAATACTGCTCGAACCGGAAAAGGATCCATATAAGTTAAAGTGTCTGCTCCATTGTAGGTTAGTGTTATATCCGGGATATCATAAATTGCATTTGAATAGAAATCTTGTAAGTAATCACTTTCAAAGTCTATTGCCCAAGTATCACCGGAAATTTGTCTCAGCCATCCTTTTCCAATGCTGCTGTATTGCCAATAAAGTTGTGGTTCACCAAGATCATTTAACATTTCAGATATTTCGAATTCCCCTAAATTTATCAAAAAAATTACATTACATTGAAGTTTATTGTTTTGCCAACATTGTCCTCATCTTGGCTGTTTAATTTTGAAAACATTTGTTTACCAAACATTCCATTTCCAAAAGATCCGATTATATCCGCCTCTTGAAATTTTGTCTGTTGCATTGGGTTTTCAACAAACTTTGGAATTACATCAGTTTTCAATTCCATTCTTGGAATTATTGGGTATTTCCCTTGTGAAACTGGCTGTCCACCTAAAGTAACAGAAAAGCAAATTGTGTGTTAAAATCCTAATTGCAACCAATACAAGAATAAACAAACAAAGCATTGATTAAAGCAATATAAATTACCTTGAAGAATTTCTACTATATTACGATGCAATGCCTGATGACTTGCACCAGTTTCAAGTCCTTTCCCAATGGAGCTCAACGTTGAAAATACACCTATATTTAACGCTGGATAAAATGACAAATAGCTACTGAAAGGTGGAAGAAATCCAGTGTGACCAATTGTCTGCCAACCTAAAATTAAAATGCTTTAAATTAATTATCTCAAACTAACTCAGTCCAGCCTTAAATCTAATTTCATTCTTAAATGAGAATAAATCTACCGTCATAACTTCCTACAAAAAGTCCCAAAGAATATCCAATATCGAAATAAACTTTCTGCCCAGGCTCAGTTTTCCAGGTTATAGGATTAGTGTTTGGATTCGAATTCTTTTGTAGCCATTTCATAACTTCCTAAAAAGTTAAGTCTTAATTTAAATTACCTAACTTAATTTAATTGATTAACTTGTAAGTTAAAAAAACACATTATTTTTAATTACTGTACCTCTGGTATCACTTGGACATCCCCAACTCGACCTTTGTTCAAATGAAACTGCAAATATTTTGCCATATCATTAGCACTGCTTAAAGCACCACCAGCAGCAATCACAGGTATAAAGCGCCTATCAATATAAAATCAGTATTTAATTATAAGAGTTATAAATAGATTTATCATTAGGTTTCGCAAGAATATTCCAATTTCTGATAATAAATTATTCATACTTGTAAAAATCCTGATTATATCTGTGATAAGTATCGTTTAAACGATAGTAGCCAATAGCTCTATGTGGCATATTGTCGTGATCATCCGATTCTTTAACATAAGTTGAATTCTTCATTCCTAATTGAGCCCAAAAGTCTTCCAGCTATGCATGAGTTGAAAAAATTATTGAACATTTTCATAAGTTTCAAAAATATTAGATAAGCTATGGAATCTATTTATCTTCCAGCCAATATTGTTTAAATTAGTGTTATTTTTTTAGGATAACACGGCTGTGTTTGTTTTCAGTATTTATTCCTAAATATCTGAATATCTCCGGAATATTAAAAATAAATCTTGCAACCAAGTGCGACAATGTTACTCGTTAAAACTAACTCTACCTTTGTCAATAATAATAAAATACATTTGATCATACCAATTGTTCATATGACAGGCCAGTAATTTCAGCCAAAATGTCTCCAACTAACACGATGTGTCCATTGTTGTACAAAAATTGAGTTCGAAAAGGGTGAACTTCTTCAGTGTACCTTAGTCGGCTGAAACAATTAAAAATGTTAAAAGATTTAAGTTAAAAAATACAAAGTCATATTCTGGATGTTGATGTAAACATTCAAACTTGTGGAAACTTTTGTTTATGAATTTGTAAAAAATAACACTAACTATGTAGTATTTTTGCTGTCTCCTAAGGCACCCATGAGTAACCCAAGATCCTGAACTTTTTCACCAACTCGATGGGAAAGTATGTCTCGGAAAGTTGCACTTTCTGACCTAAATCTGAAAATCCGAGTTCATACACAGTTAAAAATAAGAAATACTTAAAAATAATTCTTAAAAAACTTAATTTTTGCAATGAAATACCTATCACTAAGGGTAAAATTGTACTGAGGAACCAATTTTACAATCGGAGTATCTAATACAGCCTCTCCCATCTCTGGAAATGTTTCCGACAGCACTTTGATCGCAATTGTAGCTGTCATACTCTAAAAAAGTTCCGATTTCCAGTAGACATAAAATTAATATTCTGTTTCACCCGGCCTGCGGCCGGGCTCGCATAATCTTCAATTATATATTTGGCTTACCTTTGTGATTGATCCAATGAAAAACAAAGTATCATTATCCGTTGGTACTTCATTTTCTAAATCTCGATTACCGTACCCCTGAGTATAAAGAACTTCTCCATCTTTAACAACAGAAAGACCTAACGCTGGAACATCAGCTTTGGTAAAAAATTCGTTTTCAACATAGTCGTCAATGACTTGTTGAACAATTGGATCTATTTGACCATTGCTGCATGATATAGTAGCCAACAATACCAGCCAAGTTGCAAGTTTTTTCATTTTAAAAATAACTAAATAGTGGGTCCTTTATGCTGTTCTGAATTTAATTCGGTTATGAAATGAATCAAAACTGTTGGTTTTATTGATGATTTATACTCCAAAATCATTTGTATTTGTAAATGATAAGATTGATAACTTCTGAAAAGTTTTAAGTAGGTTGAATGTAATTTATGATTGATAACATTGAAAGTATAATATTTATGTCGATTTTTCTTCTGCACTTTGTCGAATGCACTCATATCTAATGTATTGTTACAGTCTATTTCATCACTAAAAGTTTTAAGGGTATTTACCTGGAATATTTTTTATCTACAGTAACCGTTTACGCTACGATTTTACCTGCAAAGTACAAATCATACCGAATTACAAACCCCGGCACAGGACATTCTTACCATGCAACCCAATACAACAAAAAGCATTGTGCTAAATATTTTAGATTTAATTGATTTATACAAAGTTTATCACACGAATCAACTGATCCTTTAATTGCACAAAAACATATTTATGATTTACCGTTATACTTAACTTATCTAATTATGTATTTATTAGATAAAAATCGAATCTCTCTGGGATTTATTTTCATGCAAAACATTCAAGCACTCGAGATTAAACAATAAATGCAACACTATTCGAATATTCTTGGAGTTGTTCTCCAGTATCAATTTGTTTTTGTAGTTTGTCACACAGAATAAAGTACAACATAAATTAATGGCTTGTATAATAGTAAAGATTATTCTTAATCCTGATTCAAATGTAAGTAAGTAAGTTCACCTTACAATTTGTAAGCACAGCTAAACTTTTAAATATTTAGGAAATCGTTTAATTATGAATTACTTTCCGGCCCACATGAGTCAGGACTCCAAGGTCTTATTGGGAGATCCTCTACTCGTAAATTTCTTTTATATGCTGCATGAACAATAAATCCTGGCTCAACATAAGTTAAAGTATCTGCTCCATCGTAGGTTAGTGTTATTTCCGGAAGATCATAAATTCCATTTGAATAGTAATCTTGAAAATAGTAATCATTTTCAAAGTCTATTGCCCAAGTATCACTGGAAATTTGTCTTAGCCATCCTTTCCCAAAAGTGCCGTATTGCCAATAAAGTTGTAGTTCTCCAAGATCATTTAGCATTTCAGATATTTCAAATTCCCCTAAAAAATTGATTGAATTTGGCCTTAATCAACCAATAAGATAGGAACTTCATTTTTGCCATTTCATTTTTAAATTCTTTGCTTACCAAACATTCCATTTCCAAAAGATCCAATTATATCGGCATCTTGAAATTGCTTACGTTGTATTGGATTTTTAAAAACAGACTTTTTAATTGCATCAGCTTTCATTTCCATTCTTGGAACTACTGGGTATATGCCTTGTTTGATTGGCTCCCCACCTACAGTATCAGAAATTCAGGGTTAAAAAATTATAATTTAAAATGGAAACTAATCGGGTAAGAAAAAACCAATAAAGCATTGTTTAAAAGCAATAGAAATTACCTTGAAGAATTTCTAAGATATTGAAATGCAACGCATTATGACTAACACCAGTTTCATATGATTTCCCAATAGAGCTCACCGTAGAGAAAACACCAATATTTAACTCTGGATAAAATGATAAAAAACTACTGAAAGGTGGAAGATATCCAGTATGACTCATTAACTGCCAACCTAAAATCCAAATGCAGTATATTTTAAATACATGAAACTAATAAGATTCAAAGATTCAATAGTACATCTTACTACTTTCTTAAACAAGAATTACCATCATAACTTCCTAAAAACAGTCCCAAAGAATATCCCATTTCGATATAAACTTTCTGATCAGGTTCAGTCTTCCAGTTGATAGGAGCAGTATTGGAAATTGAATTCTTTTCTAGCCATTTCATAACTTCCTAAAATATTATTTTAAATAAACTGTAGAAAAGATTAACTTACAGTTTCATATAATAAACAAACTTAATTTAAACGATGTACCTCTGCCACTACTTGCACATTTCCAACGCGTCCTTTGTTCAAATGAAACTGTAAATATTTTGCTAAATCATTAGCACTGCTTAAAACACCCCAGGCAGCTTTTATAGGTATAAAGCGTCTATGAAAATTAATTCAATTAATTGTTTTTTAAAACATATATTTAATTAAATAAATGAATTTTTTGCATTAAAGATTATGCTTACTTATACAAATCCTGGTTATATCTGTGGTACGTGTCGTTTAAACGATAGTAACCAATAGCTCTATGTGGCATACTGTTGTGGTCATCTGATTCTTTAACATAAGTTGAATTATTCATCTCAAGTTGAGCTAAAAAGTTCTCCAGCTATGCATGAGTTACAAAAATTATTTTTCGTTTTCATAACTTACAAAAATATTACGTAGGTTAAATACATTTTATCGTTCATACCAATTCCTCATATGAAAGGCCAGTAATTTCAGGTAAAATGTCTCCAACTAACATGAAGTTTCCGTTGTTGTACAAAAACTCAGTTCGGAAAGGGTAAATTTCTTCAGTATACCTTAGCCGGCTAAAATGATTATTAATGTTTAAAGATCATAGTAAGATCTTTTAAAAATCAAAAATGTGAACGTATTTTTTGTATAATGATCCAACAAAGTGATTTTTTTAAGCTTATAGAATTTCGTATAATATTCAACACTGACTATGAAGTATTTCTGCTGTTGTCTCCTAAGGCACCATAAAATATCCCAAGATCATCAATTCTTTCACCCACTCGATGGGAAAGTAGATCTCGGAAAGTCGCACTTTCTGATCTAAACCTAAAAAGTCAAAAACCAATTTTATTCGCAATTAAAAGTTAGCATACTTGGGAATTATGCGAAACACTTAAAATCTGCAATAAATACCTATCACTAAGGGTAAAATTGTACTGTGGAACTAATTTTGTAATGGGAGTATCTAAAACAACTTCTCCCAACTCTGGAAATGTTTCTGACAATACTTTGATTGCAATTGTTGCTGTCATGCTCTGAAAAAAAATGAATTCCAACTTCAGCACTACTGTCTTTACATACAGTCTTATTTCAGTCAATTTGCAATAAGATCGTATGAAATATTTGAAATAATACGCTTACCTTTGTAATTGACCCAACAAAAAACAAAGTATCATTATCCGCTGGTACTGAATTTTCCAAATCTCGATTACCATACCCCTGGGTATAAAACACTTCTCCATCTTTAACAATAGAAAGACCTAACGCTGGGACATCAGCTTTGGAGAAAAATTCATTTTCAACAAGATCGTCAATGGCCTGTTGAACAATTGGATCTATCTGACCACTACTGAATGATATAGTAGCCAGTAATACTACCCAAGTTGCAAGTTCTTGCATTTTTCAATTAAGTTTTTCAATTATTCCTTCGGCCTTTTCTAATTCTGATTTAATTTCAATTCTGAAATATGAAATGAATCAATGTTTTTTTTCAAGTCATTTTTTGCTCCAAAATCTTTTATCTATTTGTAAATGATAAGATTGATAATTTCAGAAACGTTGTAAGTAGGTTGAATTTAATTTGTGATAATATTGATAAGGATTACCAAAGAGATTGTAACTCAATTTTTCGACAGCATTCTGTCTAATTCCCTCCAATCTAATATATTCATAGTCTAATTCAAACTCGTCTCTAAATTAGCTTTATCATTCTTTCATTTTAATTAGTACAAAAATAATTACGTAATCCTCGAAATTTATAACTTCTATTGTTCCAAAAATACCTGCCACCTGTGCAATCTTTTATTTAAATTACCGATAAGAAATTTTACGCTTGTACTTTATGTGAATTTCCAAAACACTCAACTCAGGTTAAAACAATTTAAAAAAAATTATTTTCGAGTGAACATTTCGAGGGTTTTAGTTATGAAACTTTAATGAGACTTAAACTGATGTAAGTTTGTTCACATCACAATACAAACTAAAATATTCATAGTCTAATTCAAACTCGTCTCTAAATTAGCTTTATCATTCTTTCATTTTAATTAGTACAAAAATAATTACGTAATCCTCGAAATTTATAACTTCTATTGTTCCAAAAATACCTGCCACCTGTGCAATCTTTTATTTAAATTACCGATAAGAAATTTTACGCTTGTACTTTATGTGAATTTCCAAAACACTCAACTCAGGTTAAAACAATTTAAAAAAAATTATTTTCGAGTGAACATTTCGAGGGTTTTAGTTATGAAACTTTAATGAGACTTAAACTGATGTAAGTTTGTTCACATCACAATACAAACTAAAAGCCATTTAATATTGTTTAATTTCAAGTAATGGCCATAATTAGATTAGTGTTTAGGTATGCATATCCTAAAACCTAAATCCTGATTCAAATCAGAGTTTCGAAAAGCCGTTTTTATTTATTCGAGGTTTTGACACTCGTCCGTGAGAGTTTTGAAATGCTAAATCCGTTTCAAGATTCCATTTTTAGGGTTTAAATTAATCACTTAATTGTCCCAAATTATATCCTAAATTTATCAGGTTGTTAATTAATTTAATTAAACTAAATTATGTCAATCACTCATTTTAATCTGGATATAGAATGCAATCAAGATTTAAATATCGGGACATGTAACTGATTATATTTGTATTCGTGATGATGGGATGAGATGAAACACAGAATTTTTCATGGTGCATGCGGTGTGAATAAAATAAAGTAATAAAACGTTTAAAATAATTTAAAATTTCCAAAATAAGAAGTAGTATTATTTTTTTACATTCTTTATAAACTTGAGGTATTAATTGTATTAGTAACTACAACAGATATATTTTTATGAAATCATGGATAAGCCTTTTAATTAGAAATTGTCCGATTTTCTGGACCACAAGAGTCTGGAGTCCAAGGTCGTGCTGGTAGAGCATCCACCATAAGATTTCTAACAAAAAAAGCTCGAACAGCAAATCCCGGATCCCAAAATGTTAAAGTGTCAGCTCCATCGTAGGTCAATGTTATTTCCGGAATCTTATATATTCCACTTGCAGGGTAATCTTGTAAATAATCCCCTTCAAAGTCTATTGCCCAAGTTCCATTGAAAACTTGTCTCAACCATCCTTTTCCAAATTTGCTGTATTGCCAGTAAAGTTGTGTTTCATTGGAATCATTTAACTTTTCAACTATTCTGAATTCCCCTAAATTTATTAAAGAAAAAAATAATGTATTAAACAAAAGTTTATTGTAATTGTATTGAATTTCATTTTTCTATGTAAGTTACTCTTTTCATTATTTACCGAACATTCCATTTCCAAAAGATCCGATTATATCAGCGTCTTCAAACTCCTCCTGTGGTATTGTTTTAAACGTAGACTTTGTAATCCCATCGGTTTTCATTTGCACAACTTCCATTTTTGGAATTGAGGGGAATTTGCCTTGTAAAGGAAGCTCAGGTTGGCTACCAGTCACACCTTAATGTATAAGTAAAGCGAATTCATTGTTAAAAATCTGATTTTGACAAAATTAAGAATTTAACCAATAAAACATTTTTTATAAACAATAGTACTTACCTTGAAGAATGTCTACGATACGTTGGTGCAATGCATTGAAACTAACACCATGTTCAATCGCTTTCCCAATAGAGCTTACCGTTGAATAAATACCTATGTTTAACCCTGGATAAAATGACAAATAACTACTGAAAGGTGGAAGAAATCCAGTGTGACCAATGGTTTGCCAACCTAATTTGAATAAAATGCAACACGTTAATAATTAGCTCAAAATTGCTAACTGATTTCTTATTATAAAGTACCGTCATAACTTCCAACAAGAAGTCCTAATGAATATCCAATATCGAAATAAACTTTCTGTCCTGGTTCCGTCTTATACTTGGCAGGATTAATTGGATTCGATATCTTTTGTAACCATTTCATAACTTCCTAAAAATAATCACATTATTTCTTAAAATTTCAATGTAAATCTACTTTTTATAAGTGCAAAAAATAATATAAAAATAAAACGCATACTTCTGGTACCGCTTGGACATCCCCAACGCGTCCATTGTTCAAAAGAAATTGTAAATACTTTGCCATATCATTAGCACTACTTAAAACACCCCCAGCAGGATTTACAGGTATAAAGCGTCTATGAAAATTAATTCAATTAATTATTTTTAAAACATCTATTTAATTAAATAAATGAATTTTTTGCAACTAAAGATTATGATTACTTATACAAATCCTGGTTATATCTGTGGTACGTGTCGTTTAAACGATAGTAGCCAATAGCTCTATGTGGCATATTGTCGTGGTCATCCGATTCTTTAACATAAGTTGAATTATTCATTCCCAGTTGAGTCAAAAAGTCCTCTAGCTATAAGTTGTACAAATGAGTGTGCGTTTTAACTTTATCATTTGTGATCTCACAAATCTCCAAAATACACAATTATAATCTAACCAATGCATCATATGAAAGACCGGTAAGCTCAGCCAAAATATCACCAACTAGCATAAAGTGTCCATTATTGTATAAAAATTTAGTCCGAAAAGGATAAACTTCTTCAGCGTACCTTAGTCGGCTGAAAAGATTCATCATTTTGAACGATTTCGTTTTTGAAATGTACATATGTTTCTGAATAATTGCTAAATTTTAAATTAATTAATTAAAACTTATTAATAAAAGATTTTTAAAGCACTGACTATGAGGTATTCCTGCTGTCTCCTAAAGCTCCAAGGAGTAACCCAAGATCTTGAACCCTTTCGCCAACTCGGTGAGCAAGTAAGTCTCGGAAAGTCGTACTTTCTGATCTATATCTAAAAATTCGAATTCGAACCTCGTTAAAAGTTTAATATTTAAAAATTACAAGATATTATTCATTCCTTTCATATATTATTACCTATCACCAAGAGTAAAATTGTACTTTGGAACTAATTCCACAATCGGCGTGTCTAAAACAGCCTCTCCCAATTTTGGAAATTTTTCTGACAGTACTTTGATCGTAATTACGGCTGTCATACTCTAAAAACAATTTAACCGTATAAACAACCAAGTTAGTCTCGAGCTACTAGTAAAACAATTCGTACTTCAAAGAATCTCTTTTATAAACTTCATTAATTCATATTAAAATGCATACTTTGGATGCGTATGAAATTACTCAGCCTTACCTTTGTGATAGATCCAATAAAAAACAAAGTATCATTATCCGCTGGTACTGAATTCTCCAAATCTCGCTTACCGTACCCCTGGGTATAAAACACTTCTCCATCTTTAACAACAGAAAGACCTAATGCTGGCACTTCAGCTTTGGTAAAAAATTCATTTTTCACAAAATCGTCAATAGCTTGTTGCACACTTGGCTGTATTTTACCATTGCTGAATGATAAAGTGGCTAAAAATATCAACGAAATTACTAATTCTTTCATTTTTAAATTTGCTTAAAAACGTCCGTCCTTTCGTCCTGTTCTGAATGAAATGAGTCAACAAGTTCGGATTTAAATTCACCCAATTCGCGTAAATCAAAAATAGTAGAAGTAGTGGCTGAGAGACAGAGAGGGTGGAAACTCAGAAAATTAGGCTAGCGTAATATAGTTAAGTCAAATGTTTAATTATCCTGTAGCTATATTCTACAATTACTAGTTATTCATGCTTTTATGTAAAACTTGTCCTACTAATTGAGTATAATAAAGCTATTATTATTATTATTTTTATTATTATTATTTACGGTTTAAGGTAGTTTAAAATCTTGGCTATTTTTATACATAGGAACTTCAGCAAACTTTTAATTAGATTGAATTCAACTTCGTCTCAACCGCAATCACTTGTCCATAATTTATGACGAGGAAAATAAGGATCTTCTACGAGATAGCGATTACAGACCAATTTTTCGTATGCACTTCTGCCTACTTTACTTATCGTATAATTTTTGTATCATCTAATGCACCTTTGTCTTCATTGCATTTTTTACTGAAATTACCTCAAACTATTATAACTATGCTCTCATCCCGTATTTAATTTCAATCGTATCCTGTGGATTATAAAAATAATATTTTATTAGACCAGATAATTGAAATTTAGATGTGTTTACTTAGTTATAAAAAGTTTATTAGACGAATTGACTCATCACACACCTGCTGCGTAACAACAATCTTTTTATAATTCGCATTTACTTTATTCATTACAAGAAACTCCTCATGCATTTAATACAAAAAGTAAGATTAAAATTTATAGTTACTAAAAAGTTCCAGATATTTTTGTGGTTTTCATGTATGCAATTGTGTTTTGCAGTTTGTAATTTGCAAATTAAAGTAAAGAACAAAAAATAAACTGCATAATAAAAATAAGAACAAAGATTAGTTTCATGAGACTCAAATAAAAAACTGCCATTATTCCAAAACCCACTAACTCGTTAATCAACTTGCATCCAGAGATAAAAAATTAAAATGTGTACGAACCAAACAAACCCTATTTTTATATTACTTACACTGGCGTGTAATTAACAACAAATACTTCATCCATAACATGAACAACAGGTCCTCATTAGATCTTTAGAATTAACATAGTTCCTAGTTTAGTACATATTTTACACAATTAACAAATAATTATAGTTTTTTTCCTTTACTTTTTCCTTTTCGACAAACAAACACCCTCACTCATTGAAATATCAGATTCTATCTCAGTAGAAACACATTCTAATTCCTTCATGCAAATCAACTTATCTTCATTGCTTCTTTCCATCATCATCATCTTTTCAATGATAGCAAATCGTTTCAAACATTATTCAAAATTCTTCAGGACTTTATCAATTTTTGTAATTTTGATAATTTTGAAGTTGTTGATACTTACAAAAAAATTTGAAACTTCTAATTGTTTGTCGTCATTTGTATTTCAATGCAAAATATTAGGTAGTTGAATTGTATGACTATTCTATTAGGTACTTGTTTTTACAGAAGAATATACAAACAAGAAACCCCGTGTAATCTTTATATGTAAAATGAATCAATGATAAAACGGTAATGCCCAATTCCTTATATATAAACCTATATGATAATGACTCTTAATAACGAATTCAATAGTGTCAGTAATTTCACCGAATAGTTACTTTCAATAAGCATTTGCGAATCTTTAACCTTTAGCCTAACTAAACACCCTCTCAATCAACTATCTAAATCTAAAGTTAAATAGTATGCATGCTAATCATAACTCATAAACAACATTTTACAACACCTCATTTGTAAAAAATCATACATGAAACATTACAAGAGTGT
>JAQGAA010001928.1:0-14000 GCA_034696425.1 Isotoma viridis | reverse complement strand
TTTAGAAATTTAAAAACAGACAGACAGACAAACTCGGAGGTTTCACCCATCGCTATATTGCGTTAATCAGTTTATTTCATTCTTGAACTTTGCATCCGCTCTCTAAACTTATTGTTAATCTGCTCCACTCTCCTAATAACTCTCTTCTCATCTTTTAATACCAAACCAACTAACTACTCCAACCAAAATAGTACAAGACACTTTGATTTCATCCATCAATCATCATCATCATCCAACCAAAGTTACTCATACCTTAACTTTGACTTAATGTTATTATTATATCATTCAATATATATAGCCGTTTTATGTTATATTATATATAAATCCTACATTAAAATCTTTACTAATCCATTCCTATTATTTGTTTTTTTATTTCTTTTATCAATCTGCCGAAAAGATATTTTATGCATGCATTTTTTTAGCCCACTCATTCATACTCCACTCTCTATATGCAACCTAAATAGCTCGACACGATATTATACTTTTTTTATTACTAGACTTATGAAATTAAGCCTCATCCTTGGGCCTTTTGGGACATGCAATCAACTATTATTGCTGGAATATTAAATAATAAATAATCCTAGCAACTAGAAATAATGGCAGCAACAAGTGAGGACAGCAATTCAAATTCATAGGATGTATGAATAGAGGGTTTCCCAATCAATGCTGAATGCAGTCAGTTAATATAATAAGTAAGGAAAACAACAAGAAAATAATAGGAGCCAGCGCAAGTTAGGCACGATAGTCGCTCTGTGGAAAAAATTTGACACTTGCGAAATGACCTCAAGGAAGGAAGAGTCTACGATGACGAAGGGGTGAACTCTTTGAATTCAACCATAAGAACATTGCATTCACGATGTATCGTTGTTTCATATCAACATTTTTATCATCATTCAATCCCATCCAACTCTATTATATTCATCTAGTTAGATAGAAAAGAATCTCTTTTTTAACTTAATCCTCAACTTAAACTCGTTAACTAACTATCAACAATCTAGCTCTATAACATTATACACGCTCGCTCTTTCACTCTTCAAAGGAAACTATGAAACAATCTTGAAAAATAAATACATTTATTTTTCTAAAACTCTATGATAAATAATACACAATTTTACAATTTTATAACAACATCCTGCTTACATTTACAAATTAACGCATAATATGCACATACACATCAACAAATTAATTACATTTATTTATATACATCCTCCAAATTGTACACATCAACTTATATATTATAATACAAATTGAGAATTATAAGAATTTACTTAGTGATTTGGAATTTAGTCAATTTACTCAGCCAAAGATTAAAAAAGAAGTTCTTTCTTTCTGATTCTGAATGAATGAGAGCTGAAATCTGATTGAAAATAATAATATCGTATTAATTCAAACTTTGCTGACTCTACTCAACAGAAAAACTAGTCGTCTTAAGCTAATAACTAAATTAGTTTTCATTTATTAATCACTACTTTTATAGCCTTCAAGTTTCATTTTTCTGTTTACCCAATCAATTAAAATTGCATAGTTGCATTATACATTGAAAAATATAAATACGTTTCAAATGAGCGTATAGTACTTTTCTTAGAATAATAATTATGAGTTTGTTGGTGGTCAATTGGCGTTATGTTTTAAATTGCTTAGTTAGCTGTTATATAGAAATGTATAGAAAAAAACACAGCTTATCTTAAGTTTAACGGAAATGATTCAGCCAAGACTGTAATAAAAGTTAAATATCAACAACAACATTTTTTAAAGATTTGTATAAGTCAATCTGCAGTATTTTCAAAAGTCCAAGATAACGACGACATTCATACTCGGATTTCTTAGAATCTTCAATTCCTTAATATTTCTTCAAATTAAAGAACTGCAACTTATACTTGTAAACTCTGTACATCGAACCTTCGAACCCTAATTCATAATATTAAGAATTAACAGTACAATTTCTATCCAAAGTAAGTTGATATTGCTGTCTCCGTCCCATACCACCATAAATATATTCTGTACGAAAATTCCTTAGAGAATCAGATTAATATTGCAATTTCTTTAATATATAAAACTTTGGTCTGAAATGCACTAATCTAATCATTTCATGTAGATTTTTCTCTCCCTTCTTGAATTGTAAAGTATGGGATTTGCTCTTATTATATTATGCTTTCTGTTTGCTGTGGTGTGCGTGGCTTTGTCATATTTAATACTCTTAGGAACTTTGCATGGAAATAATTCCCTCCCACAGGGAAAAGGCATATTATTATTATATAAAATACAACAAATCATAAATTCCTCTGCAGATGCTAACCTCCAACTCCAACAAAGCAATGACAACCACATGCACTGCATGCAAATCATACAAGCAAATAAGAATGATATTATGTGTGTTGCCAAAGAATAATAAAATTTATTTATTATTAATGTAACTTATCTAAAAACTGAATGGCCAACTATGTCTACCCTATATCCTTTCTTTTCTTGCATTTTATTTCTATTATTACACTACTGCAAAGGCAACAGGTCACCTCTTCTCGAGGCTAGATTTGTCCTACACATTTAAAGCATCTGAAACAAGTACTTGTAAAGAATACAATAACTATTTCATTACACATGGGATGACAAGAAGAATATAAAGAGAGACGAGAGTCTAAAATCTCTGAAAGCAGCGAAACCAGAACCGACTAGACTTGTACATATTGTTTTTAAATGTGGCAATAAGTGATACGTAAATCAGATGAATTTCTGTAAGTATATAGTAGTTATTCTTTTCCCACAATTAATCCATCCTACTAAAGCAAAATTACTAAATCCAGATCAGCCAACACTGCCACTCTTCTGACTCAACAGATTGCCAACTAGATCTCTAGGAGATAGATAAGCCTTCTTGTGTGTTGTGCTCTTCGATACTTCTGAACTGGTTTGATATTTTTATGAATCAGATCCTCCTGCGACTCCTGCCATGTTTAATCATTGTAGCCATTGCGTCTACCGTTACTTGTGTTGCAAAACTATTTAGCTTAGGATAAGTTACCTCCAGTTACCGAATCCTTTATTTAATATTCTACTCTTGTTGACTTAAAACACCAGATAAATTTTATTCAAAGATAGTAAAAATAAAACATTTCAATATGTAAAAGAGTAGATTATAATATTATATTCCTAAGTGTCATTAAGTTTTCGATAACACGCACTCTTATCTCATCACGAATGAGTATTTACTATTACTCAACTCACCTTCCTTTAAAAATGAAATAATGACTATTAACCGAAGGTAATTAAGCTCTGAAATAAATGTGTACTGGAGCGCATACATATAATGACATATTCAATGTATGCAAAATTCTATTCAAAATATAAAACTTGGCAGTTGAGATTTGGCATGTAAAATTATAAACAGCTTAAAACTTAAGCTTTGATATTGGATACGTCGGTTTATTTGTAGCTTCTTAAAATTCTTTCTGTTATTTGGATACGAGAACTGATACTTAATACTTTAAAGATCATAAATCAATAGTTTTGTTTTATCTTTTTCTTAAACCCGACACGACGCCCAACGAAAAGTTAAATTTTTAATGCTTCATTTCATTTCATCTGGAACCCCTTTGAACTAGACTAATTCAATGGACAAAAGAAGATGGAATTTATGACATTTTGATAAAACTATGGAGTATTGACTATCGCATTTCAATATTTGAGAAGGCGAGAGTTGACGTTTGAGTGGATTTGGAAAGGGAAAATTCTGAAAGAAATATTTAATGAAAATCGCCTGAAGTACTTTTTTTAATTATTAAAATGACATTAACTTTAACACCTTTCGAATATTTAATTTGATTTTTGTTACAACAGTGTTCTGTAGCAGTTTAGCAATCCAAGGAAGGACTCGCTTTATTTATTTATTCCATGTTCAAACACTGAGGTGTTATTCAAAACCACTTCAAATTATATTCGTCTTTCGTGAGTCGTGAATAATATTTTATCCGGGAGTGTTATCGTTTCTTTAAATTTCAAAATTTAGATAAAATAGACAAACGAACGCAGAAGCTGTAAAATCATAAGACAGAATACAGAATACAATTGTAGACAGCATTTGAATGACCAATATTTGTGACAATGCGTAGTGATAAACTAAACTGTACTTAGCTTAGCAAATACATGAAAAACACAACTTCTGCAGATTTTCTGAGTATGATGATGACGCAAAGTATGTTTCTAAGATTTTTATTCGTCATTCATGACATATTTTGAACATTTTCATCACCTTTTTGTTAAAGCAAAACCAATCAATCACTAAACTAATTGATGGCATACATAACTTAAGAATGTAGACCATTTTATTTTACATGAATTAAATGTGGGAGCATAGTTTTCTTTAACTGGAACAGTAGTTCTACCCTTTTTCATTAAGTAGATAATTAAATTAGAAAATATAATTAAAAGAAAATTGGTTGTCGTAAATGTTTCAAAAACGGGTACAGCTAGACATGATATTGCGTTTTACATGGTGTTGTGTGGGGATGAACATTATGATTTTTCTAGATTAAGGGATACTCTCAACTCAAGCTTAACGATATTTGACAACAATCAAGATTATCATTATCATGACAAAGGAATTTAAGTTATTGATGACTAACGATATTCATAGTAATGTGAATACGGATCCCCTTCAATTTACAACCCATTGTTTTCACCTAAATCCTAGTTAAAAATCTTTCTTTCAACAAGTGCCAAAAAACAAATGTCATCCGCTGGTCATATGAATAATCTATTTCTAGTTACTTATTAGTTACCTATATTGTTTTTATTGTAAAGTTACATTCTCTTCTAACAGTTTAAAAACTGCATCGTACTATATATTTGAAAACTTTCGCTCGGCACAAATAAATGCCATTAATAATGCTCTAAGTACATAACATTACGACTTACGCCTGAATACATGAAAAATATTCGAAGGGCTACAAGACGAGATCACGCACAATTACTGTCCCTCTAGTTCGTGATAATATTAAAGAATGTCCATACAAATTAACGGATGAGGAGGCAGACTCGTAGACTGCACTCAAAGAAGATAGGACAGACTATATCTACCTATAACTCTTCTGTGGACTGCACTAGCATAAATTGATGACAAGACAAGGACCAATGTCAATATGGCACAACTTACCTACCTGTAAAAAATATTTCCAGAAACTAATCTTTGATTTACGAGTATAGAGATGCATTACTTGAATATATGGGACCATCACCCATCACCATATGTAATTGTCGTTACATTACATTACTCAGCCCAGTAATTCCTATCAACTCTCAGTGACTAAGCGTATAGTCAAAAACCCCGTATTGCGTGTATTCATGATTTGATTGAAGTGATTTACAAGGTAGATTACAAAGAATTTTTTTACATTCATTCGTCCGTCCACCACGATGCGATCGATGATAGCAGCGCACCTCGAATTTGCTAACTACTATACTAGCACCCAGTGACGGGATTCGTTTATTGGCAACCTTCCTAATCCTAAAACTCGTATTTTTTGCATTATTCATAGAACCAAAAGCTATTATCTAATAATAATCAAACAACACTTTTACTTCCATTTTAACACAATATCTGTACTCTAATTATTATTATATTTAAACTTGTTTCAAGATTTACAATAAAACAATGTAAAACAGTAATTTCAATATTTTCATTATAAAGATACAAAACGTTGAATTTCTTATGCATTCACAATCAATGGACATTTACAAATCGCAAGGCATTTGTTAATATTCCATTCAGTCACTGATACTATTATATTGTCTTTAGCAGTCCTCAAGGAAATTTTCAAAAATCCGACCAGTCGGCACTCCTTGATTTTTCTACGCCTTTTTAGCCACAGCATCTACAGAAGATGTTCTCCAACAAATAAATACCACTTAAACATATACTTGATGACAAAAAGCCTAACTGGTCACAAAACATTTTTATTGTCTGTATGACTCTGGCTCATTTGAAGATTTATTGTACACACTAACTATATAATATGTATAGATGAAAACCCTGAACATAATATTTATTTGGTCACATCAAATAGCGTATAATATTTACTGTGATAGCTGCAAAGTATGGCAGTATTAACAAGCTATACAACTAGATGAGAGAATGTTCAAATAAATTCAATCTAATCCGTTTTGTATGGCTTAGATGATGTTGTGTCCTATAAGAAGTATTTACGGTTCATGCTGGTTTGTTGGTTATATATTAACTAGGTAAATCTCTGATGCATATTAAAACTAACTAACCGCAACACCACTGGTCAATGTTGAACATCCGTAATCAAAACTAAAGTAATAAAATGTTAGCTACATTTTGTATTCAGAAATAATAATATGGACACATACGCTTCGAATAACTAATACCAGCATACCTAACTTTTGATTTTGATAGTCTTCGCCTCCTTCACATTCTATAAATTTTTACATTATATGAATGAATGAATGAATGAATGAAAAAAACTTATGAATGTACATCTTGCATTGTTGTGTCAAATAAGCTGTGTCTCCACCCAGCTTATTTGTATTTAATTTTTTTAGCACGGACGCGGACGGCATCAACATGAACATAATTTAATAGTAAGGCACAGACATATATACAGGTATCTAATACTATTTAGCAGTGTACAATAGTACGAGACAAAAGAGAAAGTTTATTACGGCTATCACCGCCATTAATATACATGCAGAGAATTAAAAACCTATTGTCAAAAAATTACTAGTTTGGAGCTAATAGCATTTTCCACTTAACCAGTTCAGTTTCAGTGTTGTATATACAGAGAACAGAATACACACTTATAACCAACATTTAGGTTCACAGGTCTTCACACACTGTACTCTCTAATATCTCTATGTACTGCATCTGTATGTATAGCTTAAATGGTTCAGAATTACTAAATTAAGTAGCAAATAATATAATTAAAGAAAAACAAATAATTACTACACATAAAAATAAATCAAATTACGGCTCTAAACATATTTTAGCTCCTCCGAAGCATTACGTTACAAATTTTGAAACGAGTTAACTAACTCCTAAGTATGTGTGTATTGTATACAGTGTAAAGCTGCAGTAGTTGAAATGAAGACATGGAAAAAAACCCAAATAAAAATAAGTTCATACATATAAAATGCAAACCCTTTGATAATCGAAATTGAAATACAATAACATGCACCAGAATAAAGAGAGCCGAAAGGTCGGGAAGAATTAAATTATTGCATGTATTCATTAAAAAAAAACTTAAATCGCTTTCCCTCAAATGAAGAGTAGGTACAAGGTACTCTTTATTAATGTTGTTCTAGCTAGCTCCTGGATAACAAACTAGTTGTAAAGTTGTTCGTGGAATCAGAATCAGAATCAGAATCACCAGATGTAGTTTGGAACTTGAAATGTTGAATGAAATTATGTAATAAATGAGTAATGCTTTTCCGCTTTTCTGAATAAAAACAATATCTCCTGAACAATGATTACAATTTAGTGAGTTTAGCTTATTGGCATTTTGTTTTAAATACAGGAATAAATAAATATTGTCTTGCCCTCTTTAAAAACGTATCTCGTACCATCACCCTATCAATTCCAACAAAATTTCAGCATTTGATTTACGTCATAGTTTGTTTTAATATTTATATGAAATGATATCATTTTTGCTTGATGAAATGTGCGTAAATAGTAGATCATTGTTAAAATATGAAGTACCTACTAACTGCTAACATATACTAATAATAATAACCTAAATTAAACCATTAAACAATTATCATCAACTCCTATTTCTAGACTATTATGCTAAAAAAACTACAAATTATGTGGATCTCTAAAATTTGCTGTGTTAACAAAGTACTTGTAATTCAACCCCTTAAAAGCTTTCATTAATTAACTTAATCCAATTGAATCAAAGTAAAAAAAATGCCATAAGCTTAGAGCTGTAATATAAGCATGTCATTTTGACTAAGCGCATATAGAATTTCCAACAAGAATGAAATGCCTACTCAACTATAGTATTATTACTCAACACTTTGTTTTAGTTCCCGTAATTTAATCAAGAATGAAGTTAAGTAATTGAAAACACTAAAATACGTAGAAAAAAGGGCAAACCAATCAGCAAGGAGACTGACAATGAAAGGACATCGTATCATCATCATCATCATCATCTTGATATGATCGTATTATACATACCATGAAGCAAGTGAGGTAGTTTTGAGAAGCATTAAAAAGTAAGTATGAAATGAAGTGCAGGATTCCATTCCATCGAAGCAAAACCAACGCAACAACCACCATCATCATCATTATTATCATCATCAAGCAATTCCACATCCACTTCCACTCACTTGAACATTTAACTGAAGAATCAACTTATACTGCATTCATCATACCTTACCTACACACACTAGCAAATCTCTATGTATTATTATTATATTCATTTTCATTATAATATTATTACACTAACTTAAGATTTGGATATGGAGGAGGAATGAATGAATGAATGAAATGAACGGTGTAGTTTAGTCCGTCCGTTCGTTGCTGTCGTGGTAGAATGGAATGGATGGCAGGCAGTAGAGTGGTGGTGGTGGAAAGTAAAATAATGAATGAATGAATGAATCCACTAACTAATCCACAAACAAACTGAACGGCACTCGACGATCAACTTATTATAATACATGAAACCAACCCAACCTCTCTATCACATCTCTACCAATGTAATCATAATATTTTTAATACAAGAACAGACTAACAACCATCATAGTTTTAAAGTGAACAGAAGAGAGCACAAGTAATAAATAATATTTTAATACAAATCTTACTAATCTTAAATATTATGCTATAGCAGAAGAGAAGTAGAATGAAATCACTATATATAATAGTGATAATAATAATAATGTGTAGAGAGAGACCCCATTGCATTGATTGTAATGGTTTGACCATACAAAACTACTACTACTTACTAACTACACACAAATGTATTAAAAGTAGAAATAAATGCTCTCTTAACTCTCTTTACAACTAACAACCACTTACACAAGTAACTATGAGAGAGAAGATGAATGCCATTAAATAAATGCAGGACTTGGTTTTTCTTGAAAAACTTTTAGTTAACAAGCAAACCTCACTTGGCTAGATCTGTTAACTCAACCATCAACTATGAAACTGTATGAACTCAAGATCAGTAGTGTAACAAACATCTTTCTCTACAAAATGAATCTGTTATAAAATGAAATAAAGTAATGAACTAGCCTTTTGGAAAATTCACGCTATAACGCTAAGTCACTAGCTGGTCCGAGAGGTGAACGCTAACAACTTATTAAGGGTTACTTATTTTATAGCTATTATATTATATAGCTGTTTTAGTTAGTTGTGCTCTTTTATTAAAACTTACTTGAAACTGTTGAAACTAAATCATTTGCAATTGTTCATTGCGGATTTTTGTACTTGAGATGATAATGGTAAGGAATCCTAAACAAAATCTGTGTATATACTCAACACAACTTAATTATCAAATGTTCCATAGTAGTTAATAGATAATATGATGTCTGATTCAAATTGCAATAAAAGTACACGCACGTATTTACTATATTGATCCTAATCTTCATTATCTTGAGTAAGTTTTTAATTATGAATTCTCTGTACTGTCTGAACATTGTAATAAACATGTTTTAAAAAGTTTCAACTTGCTTTATGCCTCATACATACGTAACTAAAATTCTAAACTAAAATATAATGCAAATGTTATTATATTTTTAAACTGTAACTTTTTCTCATTTTTTTAGTTCTAGTTAAACTTTGAATTATACTGATAGGCTTAAAAAATAATAAATACCGATTTGGTATTTCCTCTTTAAGCTAGGCATATGTCACTGATTTCACTCCCAAGCCCAGACCTGTTATCATTAAATTACTGTAATCCATATATCATAAATCATAACACATATTAGAACTACCAACACGACCATATAATACTAAAAATACTATGCCTACTTTAATAGCTACAAAAAGAAATCAATTATAATTCTCGGTCTTACCTTGCATGCTAAGAGGTTAATTCGTGTATTCCATTTCAATTTATCCAATTGCCATCAGTCAGTCAGAATTCTCTTTCTCATGCTAGTAGTACATATATATATTTATATAGTAATAAAAAAAATAATGAATATATGTATATCAGTTCCAATAATTATTCATATAATTCTTCAAGAACTGAACACACATCCGAGTTTTTACAACTAAAATCCTAGAAAAACATCCACATCCAAGTTTCTTTTAAGATACGATAGCTTAATTTAATAGCTTTTTCAGTCCAAACTTAATTGCAAAGCAAGTGTAGTAGAAGCCACGGAAGAATCAAAACTGATCACGGATGAAGTGCTGAAAAAAGCACAATCGGTAATTTATTAATTAATAAGTCAAAATTATTTTAAGTCTTAATTGTCAAACTTCAAAATCCAGTCTTAATGTCTTAAATACAATCTCAACTCAACAAACTCTAGCTCTACAATGTAGTTAGAATTACTATCTGTAATTTGTTGACTTTCAGCTTTAAATTAAAACCATGTTTAAGTTTAACAATCCAAATTATTCCCAATTACAAAAAAAAATTTATAAATAACTTTTACTTCTTTGAAATTAATTAGTACACCCCAAAAATCTTAATATGTTTGACAAGGCCCAAACTCCATATGTGTCATAACAGTCACAAGTTCAAATTTAAAGAAATAAGAAAATCACTTTTATATTTTATTCCATATTCTCTTCCGATATTAAATTTTTTAATTCTGTCTATACACTAAAAAGTTGAATCAAGTCCTAAACATAAAATATTTCTTGTTGCACAACTCAAATTACATAATATGTAATAATATTAGTCTGTATAGTATTACAACAATATGCATTAATTAGTCCACGTTGTCCTCTTCCGTGATATTAAATAGCTCTGTTTCTACACCTCCCATTATATTTTATTTAATTCATTTACGAATAAATAATTGACAATTATCCAAAAAAAATCAACTTACAATCAAAATTCCAACACACGCCAACAAACCAAAATATAAACAAAGTCAAGTCGTCCAAATCGTCAATTCAAAATCAATACATGTTGAACTAGAGAAGTCAAGTGAAGTCAAAAAATATATATAAAAATATCAATTACCAATATAAAAAGTGTCAAACAATTGATACACCAATTTCCAAAAACAATACTCCAACAAGTCCTTCTTCTTCTCTATTCTTCATTATACAATTTCATAGTTCAATAGGAGCAGACACACACTGACATTACAAATACATAAATATATCAATTAGAGGCAATAAGAAGCAATACGGGAATTCACAACTTGTTGAATGTCTACAAATAACACAAAAACCCTTGTCTCTCTTATAATGTGTGTGTAATAACTCGAGCAAAATGCTCCTGCTGTAGTAAATTATTATTTGTGCTATATTGTATTCCAAGCACGTCAAAAAATCCAAAGAAGCTTTTGTAACTACTATAAGGGATTTTTATTGCTTACTCTAACACGAACCACACTTATAGTATATATCTGTTATTTTACTATATTGATGAGTATATCCACACTATACTAGCCGAGGAGAGTGTAGTAGCATCACACATAAATGTAGTAATAGAAGAGAGTGTAGTAGTCAAAAAATTCAATGAATGAATGAAGTCTCAAGGCTCAATGAATGCAATCCACGAACCAATCCAACTGCACAACTCGCTCGAATTGGTACGTCCCTCTCTCTCTCTCTTACACAGGCAGAGTTAGTTTCTTCGCTTCGTCGGAATCATCAATGAAATAAAATAATATATTGTTATTATTATTATTATACCTATTCTTTTCTCTAGAGTCTAACTAGGTCTTGTCGCTCCCAACCCGAACCGGTGCCTTTCACCAAAATTTTGAAAAACCCTTAGCCAAACCGAAATTCAATTCCACTAAAAATATAAGAATGAACAAAACTAAGGCAGTAGTATCTAGTAGTAGTTTCTAGTAGTAGTTTTATTACTATTGCAGAAATTGCAGTTTTATAATTTTTTCATAGTACTTTGCTTTGCTAACTTGCTAATCACTAATATGTAATAGTAATAATAAATAGATAGTAACAATCAACAATAATAATTTAATCTGTTTCACAACAGTCTTCTATAATGTATTTTAATATTATTTATTTGTAACTTTATAGTATGTAGTAGTAGTATGTAGTATTGATTTTTATGAATGAAAAGGAGAATACAACACTTTCAGGAAAAGTCATTCAAGTTCTGTTTCTTCTTCTGGTGTGATTTATAATAATTTATAAGGGATTTATATAGTGAATATCTAAGTACTTTCAACTTTTTAACTTGTTTCTCCTTGTGATAATATTTAGTTTAAGGCACTGAATGTTTTTAAATGTAACTAATTAAATGATTAATGAAGTCTTAAGGCTTAAAAGTTATTATTATTATGAGAGTTTGTTTAAGCGAGAATAGTTTATGTAGTAAAATTCTGTTAAATATTTTAAAATAATGTAAATGTAACTGTGAGCACAAGTACAACACGTAAAAATGTAAGTATTAGCGTCCTTCCTTCCTGCATCTGTACAGTACATGGGGCTTCAGCAGACTGAGCTTAGATTCTACTTGGGCAAAAGAACTATGAATGAGTGGTGGTGGTGAGATGATGATGATGATGATGGTGGTGGCTAAATGCTATAATATAGTGTACAAGCTACATATAGTAGTAGTAATAAAAATATGCAAGTACATGATATATATCTAGACAAAAAAAATATAAAATTTTCATCCCCATCTTATTCATACTAGTATCACGCACAGGATAAATAATATTAAAATATAAAGACTGGTAGGGAAATGGCATGTGTGTGTATATGCTTCGAGATAGATGATGATAATGATGATGATAGTAGTATGAATAATAATATTATTATCACTTGTATTCCTTTCCTTTAAAGAATTAGAGCCTAATCTAAAAGTTATATATACAGGCACACATCCTACTATTACTATACATGCTTTAATTACTTGTTCTTGTAATATTCTTCTTGTTCTGCTTGCTGCTGTAATAAAGTGCCAAGAAAGCTTTTTTCTGCCCTTCCTTCTCGCTTCGTTCATCAAAATCCTATCTGCCTATTGGTTAAGTTAGCTCATAACTTGTATAACGTAGAGTAATTCTTATACACACACATCCTTCAATGAAATCTATGAATGTGATACGAGGGGAGTTTTGTGCATCAAATGGGTAATATAAATCTGTGTGAATGTACAAATATGTAGTTAATATTAATTAGTAAATAAAATGGTTTTGTTGATTAGCAGAATTAAATAAAGGTGAAGAAAACAACGTTTCTGTGGCTTCGGTTAATGGAATGAAGAATTATTAAAATGAATAATATATTTTGTTTGAGTGAGAGGCAGCGGATGGGATGAGTATAGAAATCCAGCATGGATCGATGGATCATTTTGTAATCATCAGTTTTGTTTTTATAAATGCTTTAATATAGAAGCTGATTAAAGTAATAAAATTATGGTAGTATTTTATACCACTCGGGCAGCAAATTCGGGGAATTTTCGGTAAATACGTATATCAGTCATAGCGTCATAGGTCGTAGTGTTAATATTTTTAAAGTTTTGCTGTTAGACTTTTTTAAATCTGAAAAGATATATTCAAATGATCAATGCAACTATAATCTGTCATACAATTCCCCTCATAACTTGTAAGAAAATCAGAATGATGTTTCTACAAGGCTACACGGATTGATATCGTAGTTCGTAGCTTTTGCTTTACTATACACAGAATAGCCCATACTCTTCTTCTTCTCTACCTATAACTCTTCTGGTGTTTACTATATATAAGCCACTCACTTTAGTGTTAGTCACGTCACTCTTCTCTTTTCATTAAAGATTTTTGAGAAACCCCTTAGCCAAACCGAAATTCAATTCCACTAAAAATATAAGAATGAACAAAACTAAGGCAGTAGTATCTAGTAGTAG
>JAQGAA010001927.1:0-14003 GCA_034696425.1 Isotoma viridis | reverse complement strand
GTAATGCAATATCCGAGCGAGCACAGAGTAAAGAATTAATTGAAGAAGTAACTTCAACTTACCAAAATTCACAAGGGTTGAAAAACTGTTTTGAATAAAACATTTAAATATTTTCAAAATTGAGTCATTTCTTGGAATAAATATCGGAGTGAATTTAAATTATTCAATTAATTCCTGATGAGGAATTCGTGGAATGAAATACAATTTTAGTGAAAGCTTTTAGTCTGTCGTGTTTGTAATAATTTGTTCATAAATCATGTGCTTGTTTGTCTATTGATGGAAGAAATAGAAAATATTTCCTGTCTGTCATGGGATTTATGAACAAAGTTGCGAAATAGCTGTGGTTTGTGGGAGATTTACTTGTTCTTTGTGATTCTCTTATTATGGAGTAAATAAGAGACAAAGAAATGAATAATTTATCTAGTGATGCAAATAATACATTCAGAGTAAATAGAATGTGGAATGGCCTGAATATTGTCACCTAATAAAAAGAACAAAGACGTTGGCTTGTCAAGTGTCAAGAGAAATATGTGCAATAGAATGACACTTATGTAACTTTAATCTTTTATTAAATAATTTTACGTAAGTGAACAAATGGTTGTTGTATAAAGTCTAAAATGTTCTCTGTGTTGAATCAAGGGATTGTGTAGAAAAACTCGCCATATTGCTGTATTTAGTTAATTTAACACAAAAGCTCAATTGTTTTTAGGGGAAAGTACATAGGAGATTGGTTTGAAGTGTGTGTTTTTTAAGTAAGTAAATGATAGGATTTTGTGTGTATTTTTGGTCATTTTGAGCCTCGTTTTTTGATTAAGTAAGGGAAATGATAGGATGACAAAAGCTGTCAACTCTTTGTCAACGGGGACACTCAGCTTTTTGCATAAATGGAAATATTGTTTGTTGTTTAAGGATTTATGCATAAGCTGTTGGACTCCATGTGGAGTGGAGGCATTGTTTTAGAAAGATCATTTAACCTTTTGTCTCTTTGTCTGCAGTGAAGATTGCATAAGAATTGTGCAGAGAGTCGTTTATAAGTTCCTTTATGCTTAAAAATTGCATGAATTTGGGCTGAAAAGCTGTTGCTTTGATAAAGTTTAGAGTCTTAAAAGTCAGAATTTTTGAAGGATGCAGCTGTTGTCAATAAGTCAAGCTGTCAAGTCTTATTGCAAATATTTCTTGACAGATAGCAAGGGTTTGTCCAAAAATTTGTTAAGTTTTTCATGCACAATTTATGAATGACTGTTTAAAACAATCTAAAAATAAAAGGATTTTGGCATTTGGGTCCTTAATATGTACTTGAGAGATTGAAGAAGCTTGAGAATAAGCTTATAAAAATAAAACACTTCTGTTTGATAAGCTGTACACAATTTATAAATTTAAATTTAAATAGCATTCTTGGTACTGTTTCTTTGTAGCTCTGGTATTTTTTATTGCAATTAGGATTTAATTAATTAGTTTTAAAGTGGATCCACGTGAATCTTGAATGAAAGGAAGGTTTTGTAACTTTTTAGTGAAAGTTGTAAAACTAAGGTTGGTTTTGCTGTGGCGTGGGTACAGTTGAATACACCTGCTCGTGGTTAGTACATTCAACTATTTCTGCTACTTGTTGGTCAGGAGATGCGATGAGATGGATAAATATAATTTCCTTGTTTGCGTGGGTGCAGTCATTCTCCTCGTTTTTTAATTTGTTTAATTACAATGAGGAATTGAGAGTAGCATTTTTAATTAACAGAGTAATTAAATTTTTCAATGAAACAGACTTGTGAATAAAGACAGGCACTGTTTAAAAAATCGTGTACTATTTTCTCTCAAAACTGAATGAAATTGTTTCGTGTTATTTGTGAAACACCTGCAAACAAAAATAGAATAATTGACGGGTTTATAAAGCTGTAATCATGCTTTTATTGGATTTCAAATGGATCAATTGCAATTTAATTCTGGATATTGTTTATTTAATAACTGGAATTTTTATGATTATTGTTTGTGGGCGGAAAGAATAAGAATATTAAATGTGTGGTGGTTTAAATGGGTTAAAAACAAGTTTTATTTGAACGTGTGGGATGTGTGTATACTAGACAAAGGTAATAACATATCTTAGCTTTTAAGCGAACAACAACTTAAGGGGAATTTCTAATAAAAGTAGCTTTTGCAACAAACATTTATTAACTTTTACTATGCATTTGTTGTGGGCTGTAGTTTAGAAGCATATTGGAGTTTATGAACCATTCATTAATTCTGCTCTATTTTTATGAAATTTTTATCTGCTTTATTAAAAGTTTGCCTTTCTAAAAAGAAAGCTTTTTTAGACTTTTTCGTAAGTTTTTGGGCTGTTAGGAATAAAGCGTTAATTTAGAAAGGATTTCCAGGAAATTTAATTTTCTTCACAGCGTTTTATAACCAAAGTATTGGTTTTTATTGAACTTTGACCGTAGAAACTCATTGTCTGTAGCATGTGCACAAAGAGGATATATACCTAAATGAAACGATATGTTTTTCTAAGAGTGAAAGTTGATTGTAACAGAGAAACGAGATATAAAAATTCCTTTGTGTGTGACATGTCTGGTGGTGCAGGCTATTGATTGAAATTCGTTTCTTTTCCTAGAATTGAAGAGTGAAGTGCTTTCTTTATTTATTATTCTGGCCAAGAACCAAAAAACTAGCTTGAAGGCACACACTAGACTATAGACACTAGTATTAAAAGTACATTCGACTCATATGTCTTTTAGATAGGGAAAAATAGGAAAAAACTGGAGTGTTTTTATGATAATGGGAAAAAAGAAAGTCACAAGTGTCAACTTGTCATCAATCAGACAATAAAAAGGTGAAATAAAAAATGAGAAGAAATGTATGAAATTTAAGATAAGGATTTAATATTTTGTCACGAAACGTCTAGAAGAGATAGCGGGCAATTGATCCTACACATTTTACACCCGGGGGCTTAACGCCTCACATATAAGGGAAAGTTGCTTTAAAGGAGAAACAAGAATTATTTCATCATTCTAAAAAGTGTATTTAATGTTTAAACAGATTTTGCCATTTAAAACTCATGAGAGATCTATTGTGTGTGTGGGAAATGTATGTTTGCAGAAAGTTGCGAAATAAGAACATTTACTTATTTGGCACTTTGGCCTAATTCCTTTTAATTTGTGTTACGCGATTAATAATTAAAATGGAAGAAAAAGGCTTTTATTATTAAAGTTTGCCTTTAGAAATTGAAATGTAAGGTTGGATTTTGTTTGTAATTCTCTTACTGTACTTACTTTTACTTATGCAAGTTTTTTAAAGGTGAAAGGAAAGTTGTGTAAGGATTTTTGTAAGGGTTTCTCTATAGGATTTATCACTTCATTTTGTATGTAATGGAATATTTCTGTTTACCTTGATGTGTCTTGGCCTTTTCCAATCTATTTACTCACACAAAAATACGTGTTTCTTAATTCTGCTTTATGTAAGCAGTTCTTTATAAATTAGGTACGGGGTTTCTTCAGGGTTTTTTATTTTTTTTAATGTTTAAAAACCCCGTTTTATATTCTAAAAAACTACGTAATAATATTCCATGGCATTTTTGAAGAGTAATTTTAATATTTGATCCTTAGAGTTGCGTGTTAAAACTTCATAAAAATGCCTTTATTAAAATTTACAAAATGTCTTTTTTAGTATGAGAGCAATGAAATATAATGTAATTAAATGAATAATAAATGTAATTGTTTTTGTTGCAGTTGCTTGTGTTCAGTGTGCAGAGTTCACCAATTTATCCAACATTTAAGCAATGTACTAACCAAAAGTATTTTAGTTCTTTGGGAAAAGAAGTGATTTACAATTTGCTGTCTCTAACTGCAATGTACTTTGCTCCTCTTGTCATCATCATCGTCACTTATGCTATGGTTTTGTACAAAATTGCTATGAAGACTAGGGAACATCATCAGAATTCAAGTAAGAATTGTCATTGTTTTACAATTAGGATTTTTAACAAAAGTGGAAATACTTACTTTGGCTAACAATAAGATTTTGCCATTGTTAAACTTTTTTATTTAAACGGTCCGATTAAAATAAATTTTAGGCTTATTGTTGCAGTTTTGTATGTAGACCTTGAGAAAGGTTGAAAAACAAGCGTAATTTTATTCATCGATTTCAGTTAATGGTTTTAATTTCACATTTAAATAATTTGCATACTTGAATATTCATTTGGAATTGAGGTTTCGGATTGTTTAAAACTTTTGGACAAAGGAAAGTAGACAGTAGATTTGTAGAGAGTTGGAGGTAATTGTGAGAGAAACGTAATTTGTGAACAATTATTTGTATGTTTCATTGATAGTGTTCGTAGTATTTCCACTTGAGAGTTAAATGGAGAGTGAATTGGATTATTGAGGTTTTATTTTAATTACTTGATGGATGAATGGATTTATTTAATTACAGGAGCTGGAGGTGGAAGTGGTAATTTGCGAAGAAGTGACAACGCTTCAAATATAACTCGAGCTAGACGAAGGACTCTTTGGTTGTCTATGATCATCGTCACTGTTTTTGTCATTTGTTGGACTCCTTATGTCTTTATGACTATGTGGTAAGTTACACACATTTATATTTAAAACTATTTAATTGTAATTTATTGTTTTTTATCCAGGAATTTATTATTAAATTTTTTATTACCTTTGGATTTCTTTTCTCTGGGTTTAATTTTAACTTTTAATAGAATTTTATTTTGTCCCTGTAATTTAATCCCTTTAATGATGTGACGTACTTTTATGACGTCAATTTTCTGATATTGTATCAAGAATTGTAACAAAAGTCTTGGCAGTTGTGGTAAAAGTTATTACTTTCATAAAGGGGAAAAATAATAGAGACTTTTGTTCTTAAATTCTGTAGGAATAAGTAGATTTCCGAAAAATCCTTATATATTTATAAAAATTGGCTTATTTTTGGGATAGAGAATTGAAAGAAAAGTTTCGACACATAATTGATGAAAGACTCAATATGAAAGAAAGATTGTATTGGGAAGAGTTAATTATAAATGAAACTGTAGATTATGATAAATAAGTATTTAATTAATTGATTGATTCGAGTGGCCGCGTGGGTGACATTAATTAGAGAGGAGGAATCAATAGACATGAGAGCAAGGTCATGTCATTCATTTCAAGAATTCAGCATCAAGGCCATAGACAGACAGTCATTAATTATTTAAGTGTTTTAAGCAACATCTAAGATTCTTTGTCAATGAGACTCAATTGGCTGCATTTCATTGAACTTTAAGTTCAAAGGGCTACTCAGGAGTGTGTGGGTGAACTGAAAGGATTTCATTGAACTCTTGAGCGGTCCTTCAAGGGCTTTGGACTTTAGGATGAAATTGAAGATAGAAATGCAACTTTGTTTTTAAAAAATGAAAGAACCGGATGTCTAATGATTGTTGATTTAGATAAAGGTGAAAGTACTCTCACTTTTTGTTCAGGAAACAAAAGAAAGTCTGTCTATCTTTTGTCATTGTTTATCAGAGTTAAATGAACTTGTGGTGATTTGTTTGTGGCGAATTAGCTATTTTTTGCTTTATTAATCACAAGGATTTAATTGATAAATTACTCATTTAATTCTGATAAAATGTTATGGCTCATTCACTTTGTGGTTATCTTTCTTTGTTCTCTTTGAACTCTTCAAAAGGATTTTTAACCCACGCTGCAAAATTCTGCTTTATTAACAAGTGTTTACTGTTCTGTAAGTTATTCCAAGCTGGAAGGTTTTTAGTAAGAATTTAAATTTTAAATTTGGGATAAATATAGCAAATATTATCAGATAAATTGTGAGTTAGTGGATGAGTTCAAGTATTTTATGAATATTTTAATAAATTATAATAGATTAAGATTACATATGCAAACCTTGAAGCTTTTATTCTATACCAAAAGCCTTTTGTAGTCAAATGTATTTAAATTTTAAAGTTTGAGAATTTACCGGCAGTCAGAATGGTTCATTACACTAAATAATTCTTCTTTAAATTTGCATTTGATAATTTTGCTTTCCATCATCAATCTATTTTTAATTGGGAAGTACTCTCTGGAAAGTTAATCATTGTGAAGAAAGTTTCAATTTATTCCTTTTGAGGATTGGATTATTCAGCTTTGTGTAGTTCCACGAAGAAAGTTAAATGAATAAAATGTCACTGTCACTTGGTGTACAAAAATCACATGAATTTTACAAACAGAAGGTGAAAGCACTTTACATTTTTCAACTGAATACAGTTTACATTGCTGTGTTTTGTATAAATGTCTCTAGAGGTAAATGAAACTTTACAAAAGGATTTTTTTTAAAGTTAGTTCAAATAATTATAATTGCATTAGTTAAAAAAGTTACTGTTCCAGGAAACTAATTTATTATTTATAAACGTGTGTTTACATTGAAAAATGTACAAGTTACATGTACTTTTTTAAATTAAATTTTTAGTTTATATAGGAATTGTGTAACAACTTATTAAGTTTGAGACTAATGTAAAGCCGTTTTATTTCCGGTTTATTTATTCAACCTTTGCTCATTTATTTATTCGGATAAGAGGAAAAATTCTATGGAATTCCTTTTTGGATTCTATCACAAAAATGGTTTACATAAGATTAAAGGATCTACTTAAACGGATTTGACAAAACGTTTCTTTAATTATTTACATTTTAATTCATAATGTATAAGCGAAGTAACAAAGGAATTCATAAGGAATTTATTTTATGGTGGAGTACGAACATACAGGAAAACTTATGGAAGGAAATTAGATTTTGAATAAAAATGAGGTTGAGATTTTCAAAAAAGCACTTACGGATTAAAGCAAGTCATTTTTTTGTGCTCGCCCGCCTTCCGTTTCAAAATTTGTAAAATTTTGTTAGGAATTTTACAGAAATGACGGGACTTTTCTAAGCTTAGTATGTAGTAAATATTCATCCTTACCTAGATCATTTGCATCTGGAACTCTTTCTTACGTCTTAGAATATTATGTGCTCTCAGAAAAATTAATTTATGAAAAGCCCTTAGAATCATTAATTCAATTTCCTTTATTGTACAAAAAAGCACTCATAAATTATTAATTTCTGCTTACATAAGTAATAAATAGTTAAGTGAATTCACGTAGCTTTAGGAAAAAACAAGAAAAAACTTGCTTTCATTTCCTGTGACAGAGGAAATTACGTAAAATTATTTAATTAAATTATCATCTTGATTGCTAAAAAAAAGTTTTTCTAATGCACTGGAATAATTGATTTTCATTTTATTGTCTTATTTTTCTTTCTTGATGGAAAAAAGAAGAAGAGAAAAACTTTTATATTTCGTTTAACTCTAATACAAAAAATAATAAATTAAATAACTATCTTGTTAATTAATGAAGAAACTAATTATTTTTCCCTTTCTTGTATTTTTTGTGCGTAGGTACATGTTGGACTTTGAAACAGCGGATAAATTAGTGGATCCCCGAATCCGAGAAGCTTTGTTCGTGACAGCAGTTTCTAACTCTTGTGTGAATCCAATAATTTATGGAAATTATATGAAAAAATACTGGCGTAATTTGACCCAAGGAGCATGTCAATCCCGAAGTGGAAGTTCGTCTGGTTCAAATCATGCTTATAGACCAAGCAGCAGCAGACGACCTGTCCTTTATCATTATAGTAGTAATAGCAACACGCAGACTAATAATAGTTCTATTACGAACAATAGACTTAGAGAAGCTCCTATATGAAATAAGGCCAATGGGAAAGTCTTGAATAATCCGTTTCACATCGTTGCACCTGCATTAAATTGTCATTATGATGAGGATCGGATTATTCAAAGTGAGGGAGGAGCAGAGTGTAGGGAACTTGTTAGTGTTGGTGGGTGTGCCCAAGGCACTTATCGAGAGTGTACTTGTTCTATTAAAACTACTTCTTTTTCTGTCAATGTTGATGTTCTCCCGAGTCGAAATTAAAATGGAATATTTCTCGACTTTTTTGTATCTGACTGGCGAGACTGGTTTTCAAAATTTCAGGAAGAAAAGAATGAAAGTTTTTGTGATTTTGTGTCATTTTTGGCACTTGTGATCGCCATGAGTTTTTCTTCGAAATTCCCTTTTTTTAAAATAAGATGATAAATTGATAGAAGTGTAGTTTACCTGCAGGGCTATTAGTGCAAGGGAATTTTAGTCAATGCTATAAGAGTATATAATAATCTCATAATTAATTAGTATCTGGTATGTGTGCACATTTAGTATTCACGGAGCCAAAAACTGTGCCAAATAATTTATGAACAATCCATCATTCAATTTTAAAGGTTAAATTAATAAGCTTAGGAAAAAGGTAAAACAGGGTAAAAAAATTAGTGTAGGTAAGAGTTTATTTATTTCATAAAATCTGGAAAAGACAGAAGCTAATTTTAAATATTTTAGTATTTTTTATTCAACATTGAAAATAATATGTTAAAATTTTAGTTCCTTGATTTCAACTTCTTTTAAATAATTTTTGAAACTTTTAAAGGCAGAATTTTGGACTTTGTAAGACTTGTGAAGCTTTCGTTTTTTTAGGGTTTTAGGGCAAAATGAACCTGCTTTCTTTGAGATATTTAATGTTATTTCTATTTCTAGTTAAATGTTTAGAAAATATCATTCGAAATCGTCCATGAATCCCGAACTTGATTTTTGAAGAGTGAAATTGATGTTAGACAATTCACCCGGGTTACTCCTACCCGGGCATACGGATGTAAGTTAATAATTCTTTAAAAAGAAGTTTTTAGAATGATAAATATAATACACTGTCTAGAAGATAAAATATAAAAAAAAGAATCAATAAAAATAATAAAATAAACATTCGTATAAGGTATTAATTTTTACCTCAATAAACAACAAAAGAAAGCTTAAAAGTTAAATTTTTGTATTTTTCTTAAAAAGAATATCATTAAAATCTACAAGCACAACTGTACACAAATATAAGGATTAGTTTTAGACTTTCTTTTGAAAAGTGTGCAAAATCTGTCCAAGTAATATTAACATTTCTTTAATAAAAGGCTTAAATGATGTGTGTAAATATTAATAAAATTATTAATAAAATCCTGTCATTCCATTATTCCATTATATTATAATAATACAATATAATATTAAAAGATGCTATTCCTTACACAAACTACACACACAGATTATATTATATGCACAGGCTAAAACATAAACCTCGTGGATTTATTTTAATTGTAAATTTTGACTGATTAAGGAAAGAGCTGAGAAAGATATTTTACTTCGTGTTGTTTATAAACGGATTTTAAAAACAATTGCTCTATTGTTATGTAACAATCGGATTAAGAAAATAATAATAAAAAACAAATTACACAAGGATCTCATGGAGAATTAAGCTTAAAGCACAATGAATCTTTTGAAACTTCTTAATCTTAACTATTAAATAGAGTTTTATCAAAAGAAAAAAGAAAATATATTATGAAAAAGTTATTGTTCGTGGAAAATTGTATTTAATAATATAAAAGGCATTTTATATTTAAAAAAGCTTTAAATAAATATTAATGAATTGTGTTTGTTATAGAAAATAGAGAATTTATGGTGCTTTTAAATACAGTTAATGGTAATTGCAATTATAATTTGAGACTTTTGTGTATTTTTAGTTTAAAAATAGTATTAAATATTAAACTGTATAAGGTACCTGAGCTACGAAGAAGACTTGCCAATTATTATATATGTAATTGTGTATTAGTATTTTAAAAGAAGACAGGTGTATCGGTTACATATGTGTATTTCTGTCACGTTGTGTTTCATTTTTATATATTTTTTACAGTTGTATTCTTCATGTTACATCCCAATTACTTCAATATTTAAAAATACTTATTTGTATTATTAATATTAATTATATAAATAAAAGTTTTTAAAGTAATTAATAATATTTCTTTGTTAATACTCATATTTAAAAGTTTGTATAAAAAGTATATTTACTAAGGAGAAGAAATAAATATGAAAAATTATTAAAAATATGTGGGCGTTCGTGTGTTAATAAAATGCATTGATTACTTTTCCATAACGGGTCGAGTAATGTCCAGGTGTCACCTTGCTATCATATTTTGCAGTTTGAAGTTTAGAGTAATTCAGTAATTACTTGTAGTTAATTTTTATTTTAGATTGGATTTATTTGTTATATAAGAAGAAACAATGAATTATCGTTTAGTAGCGTAGGTTTTAAGCTTTAGTAAGTAATTTTGTGCAAGATGAATGAACACTTTGTTGTGTAAGGAAATGAGCGTGCATAATGAAATTGAAATGTATTTGAAGTGACATTGGACTTCGGACTTTGTGATATTTTGAAGTTCGTATGAAATAGGATCGCAGTTTTAGACTGAAATATGTTATCATATTTATTTCATGTTAACAATAGTGACAGTCAATGACGCACTTGTGGTTTTGGTTCAACTTTTTCAAATTTATGATTTACCTCAAATAAGTTATTAAGTCCGAATTCTCTAATAATAATAGGATCCGAATTATATGAATGTGGATTTCATAATGAAATCCAGAAATTAACACAGGCAAAGCTTACTTGTGTGTTCAAAACGTATCATTGTTATTCGTTCAGAGATTTATTTTACTATGTAATGCTACTTTTCCTATTGTTCTACAGAGAAGTCTGACGTTTAGGAATATCATGTAATACAGGATACGCTGTTAGTTTTGATTTCTCAATGTGCCTTTAGGCTTAAAATCTTTGTTATCTATCTGACCTTTGTGCATCTTTTTGAAGGACAAAGAGGAACTCGCATTTCAGGGTTGCTATAATAGTAAACATTGAAACGTTATCGAATTTTGTATTTTTTTATTATTTTATATGTTAAAAACATGGTTATCATCTGAATGCAGCGGATCATAAATAAATGTATAACTTTGTATTCAAATTCAATTCATTTTAGGAAAAAACATTGCAAAATTGAGTACAATTTTCGATCCTGTTATATTTTTGCAGTTTTGCAAAGGAAACTTTTTGCTTGCCTAACAAAGTGATATGGAATTGTAAGGATTCCAATTCAATATTAATGTAAAGAGGAGTTGCATTTGGAATTATTTATTTCTGAAAGGAAGGAGAAATCCTTACGGGAACTCAGTAGTGTCTATTGTTTTTACCAAGGTTTTTGCTTTCGAGACAAAAACAAAAGAAAGTTTTACACTCATTTTTAACTATTTACAAGTATTAAGTAGAAAAATCTGTAGACTGGAACAAAGGGTTGTTCATTAATCAAGGAGTAGGATTTTGTGAACATTTTAAAAGGTCGTAAGGTCACAGGTTATAAGTTAATTAAAAAACACAGGATTTGTAATCGAACCGTATAAATAGTTGAGAGATTTTAATTTCACAGTTGCCTGTTCCATGAAGAGAGATCAATAAGAATTTAGAAGGTTCATTCAAGGGAATTAAGGTTTCCATTTATTTCTTCTCTCTTAAGTCTTTTTCCATTCACTTTCTCTATTCCTTTTGAATAAAAAACTACTCTGGGTTATTTACAATTCAATGCATTTCACATCTAAGTTTCTGTTCAGTTTCTATACTCCTTTTATATTGTTAGATAATCAGACCTTTTTTAAATAGAAACCACAGATAGAAACCTAAATGTAAAAACCCTTTTTGCTAATAATGCAAACAATTGTTTAAAATAAGAATGGTATTATTGACAAATTCTGTATATTTGAAATAGAAATAAAAAAGAGAGTTAAGCATGAGAGAGTAGCTTTTAAATAAATTTTTATTTTTAAATAGTTTAAATGTTTAAATACAAGAATAGTTTTAATTACACAACAACAAACCCCGGGTTGATGGAGAACCCATGTTGTTGTAAAATACGTAAGTGTAGTATTGGTTTTTGAATAATTAAACAATAGCTAATTGCATTGAAGCCATTAGGAGTAGTGAATTTCTATTGTAATTAGAGAGAAATGCAATAGGAAAGAATAGGATTGATATCATTGTAAGATCATTATAATAGGTAAGGGTAATGAGCCTGATTTTGGTTGGATGTAGAGTAGGAGTAAAAGGTGGTTCTGGTTATGGTGGTATGATGGCCGCAAGCCAAGGTGAAAGTATTAACTTGCATTATCATATAATTCCCTTGTAAATAAGGGAACGAGGTTTCATTCATAAATTATGTGGCAACTTTGAAGGACTGTGTATAGGATTTTGGGCTGGATTTTGAGATTTAAATTGGAGTTTTTTGCTGGATTTTTAAGTTCCTGAAACTCAGACGCTGTAAGGTTTAAGTTGGTAATAAAAAGCGTGGGTTTTGAGTTTGTGGTTTGCTGTCTGCGGCGGATAGTTATGTACAAGCCTATTAATTATTTTATATCTATTTTTGTATGTAGGACATGATTGGGACTAGGATGGCCATGGATAGTATTCAGGGAAAATGCCGGTTGGAGTGGAGCAATCCGGTCCGGTGGCAACTAGTTGCCACAAAAACTTTGAAACTTTTTTTGACCAAAAAGTTGCCACCGCTGGACTTAGAAATGTTTTATTCGAAATTTAGTTGCCACCGGAAATATTTTACAAGGGTCGTTCACAGACATATGTGTGGTGACTTTTGTAAAATAAAAGGTTGCCATCGTTTACAATTAAATTTTAGAAAAATGTCCTACCCCTCCTAGAATTACCTAACCTTTTAAAATTTAACAAATCAACTACTTTTTATATATAGTCTACGCATAAGTTTTGAAGAGGTAGGTTCTGTTTTGTAAGGTAAGGTTATTTTTTAAAGGTTAGGTTATTTTTAGGAGGTTCAGTTATTTTTAAAACGGTTATTAGTTATTTTTGTAAAGTTAAGATGAATCAGGTGGCAACCTTTTTTAAAAAGAAGTCGCCACCCATGAGTGTGTAAACGGCCCTTTCCGAACAATCCCGGTGGCAACCTTTATTTAAAGAAAATTTTTAAAGTCCAGCAGTGGCAACCTTTTTCAAGAAAAAAATTTCAAAGTTTTTGTGGCAACTAGTTGCCACCGGACCGGATTGCTCCCCTCCAACCAAAATGCCCTTGTGGAAACCAAAAACGATAACTAAATGGAGTTTTTGTTATTTTTATTATATTCTATTTCATGTCTATTTAATTCATTAGGCTTATATTTCGATTAAATATTTTCTGAGTTTAAAAAAAGTTATTCCCATGAATTAGCTATTCTCGGAATATTACAAATGTCAAAAGATGAAATCTAGTATTCTTTCGTAACTAATCTAAAACTAACATTTATTTTTAATTAGAAATTTAACTACAAACGTAATTGGTAGTTATAATATTTTATTTGTGCAATATTCTCTAAGATTTGGAAACAGAAATTGCAAGTGTTGTATTTTAAATTAGTTACAGCATTTGCTGAAAAGACTTTATTACGACAGATTTATACTTTCCGAAAAAATGTCTTAATTTATAGACGAAACCTAAGTTTTTTTAAATTGCGTTATTTAATTATTTAAATAAAACGGTCCAAAAATGAATTAACTGTTTGAAAAAGGCATAATTAGTAGAAAGGACTAGTATGGGTGGTGAGTAAATTTAAGACTGCTGCGGTGGATCTCTCTAACGTAAATTCCTTTTAAAATTCTGCAATAATATGACCTTTGTAAGTTTCAAAATATTCCTTGGCACTAATGAGTTGCATTAAAGAGCAGGAACAAAGGTCAGAGTGTACTATTTGTTTTCTTATGAAAGCTATTTTTTTAGAACAAAATTTGTTTGTTTTAAAATGTTCGCATTTGCATTAATCATCAAAGGATGGAAAATGCACTTGAGAAAGTTAAGAGTTTTTTGTGTGCATTATGCACAAACACGGAGATTATATAAAACTTTGTTTGCTTATTAGTCAATGTATTTTTATTTCTTGAAGTGCAAGAGCCCTTTGAAAGGAATTTTATTTTGTAATAGATTCTTAGCTAACATTCACATGTAAAAGTGCAATTTTTAACAATAAAAAATAAATTTTTTTTGGTATTTTTGTTAAAACTCCAGTGGGGGGATGTGTTTAATTTTTAAAATTATAATTGTACTAAAAGAGA
>JAQGAA010001926.1:0-14012 GCA_034696425.1 Isotoma viridis | reverse complement strand
AACATCTCTTTATAGACTGAAGTTTTTGGCTATAATGCTTTTTAACAAGAAAAAGCCAGGCATTTGGGAATAATTACAAACCTTCTTAAGGTTTCGGATTAATTGATCCTAATTAGCTCTATTTTATAAATTTTTTTATAACTCTCTAAGATATTTAGTAGTAAATAGCACAGAAATAAAAACGCTAGAATGTTCAAAAACCTTCCACATTGTATTATATTATCAAGTCAATTAACAATAATAGTTCACACTACCCTTTGTTGAATTCATTTTCTTTTGTTAACCCCAAAAAAGCATAATTATCACTGTAATAAATGCATTTAGAATTGGTACAGTTTTTTACTCAGTTTACTATATTTAACTCGTTACATTTTGTTTTGAAGAATTACACACTCTCTCATATAATTATTTACAAAGGCGCTCGTGTTCATAATAATCTGTGATTTAGCCACACAACAGCCGACACAAGCTTTGTAATTACTTTGTGTGAAATTTTTGTAAAATGAGCGACTTCAGCCAGACTTAACTTCTTCTTTTATCTTTTAAAACAAAACTTTGTTGGTTGAAGCCATGATTTTCTGTTTTTCCCAAAAATAAATCCTTTCCATAACAAGCTTCAAAACAATTACAGCTATTTTTTTAATTTAAAATTTAAAAAAATACAAATCCAATAAGCCAATAATGTTGCATCATAAGATAAGCCAAATATTATTATTTACATCATCAGCAAAAGTCAAGTGCAGCGGTTAAATCCTTTGATGATACCTTGTTTCATTTAATATCAATTACGTTTAATCCAAACCGACGATGTTCATTGCTTTTCAGAAATCCATAATTTTTTACAAATTTTTAAATTTAAAACTTAGTGCAATACTCTTCAAGCCTTTTCTATAAAGGTCAATATCTTATTCAATCTAAAACTTAATATTTAAATAGCAACAACAAAGTACACTTAAAAAATAACAAAGCAATAAATATTTTAAAAAATACGATGCTTTTCCATCATCTCAATAAAAACCTCAATCTCTCAATCTTATTAAATGAACAAGAGAATTAAATCCCACTCACAACTACTGACCCACCCACCCACCACAAAAACTATAAAATGTTTCAAAGTCACAATTGCATTAAACCACAAACAAATCATTAAAACTGAATCTGCTCCTGCTGCACCATACCAGAAATGGTTTATTACAATATTTTATACCAATTCCAATTACAATACCTTAACTGAGCTTTTAATAATACATTTTATGATGATGGTCATCATCATCATGTCATAAAATTGCGGTTTAGGCAAATACTTGTAAAAAAAGCTATATATTGCTTAAGTATAATAATAATCCAATGCACTTGAAATATCTGTCGGTAATATTATGATTATATTATACCCCACAATCAGAAAAGGGTTGTCGGTCTCCAAGAAAAGGACTTGGTCTCAATCCATCTCTCTACTATCTTAATAATTGCACTCACACTTCAATATTCCATATATCAAACTCTCTATCATACACTCTTCTGCATTTCCATAATAGTTACTTTATAACATTATCATTATCTCTATCATCTGTAACATTGCACTTCCTATATTAGGAAGAATAATTCACAAATTAAATTAAATTAATAAAAATGAATTTGCATTGAAATCTTTTAAGGGAGTCGATGATACAACAAGTAAATTCATTTTTATTACAATGACACACTTGTAGGCGGTTCTTCATTGAAAATAACTACTACAAGAAGAGAAAGATTTCACAAGAATTAATTAAAAGTATTCAAATCTCAAGAGAAATATGCCAAGCAATAAACCTTTTTTAAAAAAGGTCTACATATTTTAAGGACTTTTAAACAATTTTTAATTTAAAAAAACTCAATTGGTTTTTACCCAATGTTTGTTTTTTAATTGAACCCTGAGTCCTTATAGCCTTTGCATTTTATCATAATTCATCCCTGGAAATATAAATTAAAGCCCTACAGAAAAAAACTGAAGTGCGTAAAGCGAGCTTGAAATGGCTAAATTATATCCAAAATTTATGATTCTAATAAATACGATAATGACTATACTAAAAGGATTATGATGATGGTTCAACCTAGTGAAACTGATCTTGAAAGAAAAGATACTATAAAATAAAAACAACCCCTTCTTACTTAAACATTGTACAAATGTATAAAGAAAGCACACTAACTACTCTTAAGTCAAATCCTATCCTTTAAACAATATTATTATAGAAAAACAAACAAAAAGAATCTTTACAAGAATGAAGCATGGATAAAGAGAGGTGTAGCAATTGTAATAAAAATGAATTGACGAATGACAATTGGAGCGTCATATTACAATTATTAAGTTACTAACTTACTTATACACTTAGAACAGCTTTATATTATTATTATTTATTATTATTACAGCTACTTCCGATTTGTACATAAAGTGTATACACCTTTTAAGAACCTACTTAACACAGTTTAGTAGTCCTAGTGTTTACTCGTTGAACGGTCAGGATAAAAATTACAATTGCTCAAAGTCAGTGTCAGATTTTATTTTTATTTTTATGCACCCATTTATGAGCATCATCATCATCATCAGTTGTGGTTTTATTTATTTTTACAATTCTGCTAATAAAATTTTCTATTGCTTTTAGAGAGTTCATAGATTAAAGAGTAGTAGTAGTAGTAATAGTAAGTTGTATATAATGTGTGTGGCTCGTGGCACTTTAATTTTTCCTCAATGAATGAATTACAATCATCATCATCGTCATTCATCACTAGTAATAATATTTATTTAGATTTTGTATTGATATTTGTTTTGTATAACCCTTGTTGACTTTCCATTTGAAATGCTTTATGCAAAAGAAGCATTAATAGTAAAAATGTTTATGGAATTTGTGTACAAAATGTTTGTTTTTGGTTAGACTTTTTTGTGTAAAGTTAGGGTTTTTTTAGCTTGAAATATTATGTCATATGAAAGCAACAAGAGAAAAGAAGTGAGAGATAGAAAAGGAAAAAAATCTGAGAGAATAAAATTTGATGCGAAATTGAACACTTTCCCCGTTTATGTTACAGATCCCTTTGGAATTCAAAAGTATCGATTTACTCCAAAAACATCAACTCAGCATCAAATTGCTTTTTCCTACTGGAGTTTTAACACACACTTGCAGTTTGTCTACTTGAATGTAATATAGATGGATTGCACATTTTATCCATTTTTATTGTCTCAGAGTACAAAGCATAAAATATATAAATCTTCTAGTTTTTTTACACTTATTCAGTCCTAATCTTCAAGGCCAAGGCTTTGTTTTTCGGAATCTTTAACATGTAAAAAATATGCTTTTAGTTATATTACAGATCATTTCAATAAGGAAAAAAGAAGCTTGAATTTAAGAATAAATTTAAAATTTTCTGAAAACCGTTAAAAAATGGGTCAAAATTTCATTTTCTGTTCTAAAGGGGATTCTTAAAATTTAAAACTATTGTATTTTTTCATCCATGTATAAAATCAACCCAGCTCAAAATTTGATTTATTACTGAAAAACACAATTTTAACTTATTTTTACATTTCCCGATCTTAATTAACTCTGCTTCTTACACAAGCATGTACACAAACTTTTGTACTTTTACTTCTAAAATCATTCATTTCTTAGCATTTTTAAATTAAACACTTCTCTGAGGTAATAAAAGCAGTTATGTTAACTATAAAACAATAATTTAAAAACCTATAGTACAATAATAAGTATTATTGTTATTGTTTAATTGTAGAAATTAAAATTACATTGCATTTTCCTTAGAAAAACATACATTATGCTTGCACTTATTACTATTCAGTGTTATAACTGTCAATGTGTGAGTGTGTTTATGACGAGATTTCCTTACTACTACTTACTCCTACTACTACTACTATTACAATTTATGAATTTATGATCCATCTCAGATAGATCCCATCATCATCATCTCAGATCATCTCCTCTGTTTGTTTACTCTTCTTTTTGCATGCCGTTTTTACACACAAAGCAAATATTACCACTACTTTTACTAACTCTCATACTTAAATTACTTAATTTTGCAATTATTCAAAAGATGGTATACAATTTCACGTATAAAACTACTAATTACTAATTATCTACTTCAAAACTAGAATAAAACATACTTTATTTCTTTTTCAAAACTAAGTACTAGTATTTTAAAAAAAACTCTTTTCAAACCTCTCAAAAACTACGAATAACTTGCCAGAAGTCAAACTTCTATTCCCTCAATCTTTAAAAAAAACATTTTTTATCAAAACCCCTACCATACCCAAACCAAAGAAAAACTTACCCTTGAATCAGAAATTTAAAAAAGCAATCTCTCAATCAATTCCAATTAAATTTTCAATGTCACCCCCTGCTACCCTACCACAAAAGCAAAACCATATATTTTACACTCATCCCACTCACACAATCACCTTAACCATCAAACCCAAACCAGAAATAAAATGCATTATCATTTAACAAAATCCGTGTGTAACTCCACACACACACGAAATAATCCCACTAATTAAAATCATCCCACAGCCCTAACAAAAACAACCCTAAAAACTCCATCACTTACTCCTAGGGATGATTACAAATAATAATGAGAAAGAGATAAAATACCCTCATACCTATAGACAAAGATGACTTTGACGATTAAAATAATCCACATTGGAATATTATTACACATAATATATTTTATGTAACAAAAATAACAATGAGAATAAGCAGTAGCAGTATCAGTAGTTAGTAAATGTTCTATCTAGATCTAAAATTAAAATTACTAAAAAAATCCAACATCGTAATACAATACAAAAAAAACACACATCATCTCATCATTGATATCATCATCATCCACACAACTAACATATAATATAAATATATTTCTGTACTAAAAAGCGAAATAAATGATTTTGGCTTTTTTTTGTCTTTCTCTCTCTCTCTCGCACTCCAAAAAGCCTTGGTAGTTGTTGAGAGTTGGATTGAAGAAAAGGGCGTATTTTCCCCAGGGGGGTTAACGATTATGGGAAGAGAATACGGATAAATAGGAGGGTTTAGTGTGCCCATTTGGTGGAGTTTTAGCCAAAAGTCACGCCTCGACTTCTTGTCATCCCCTCTCCATCTCTATCATTCTCTTATTCTCTAAAACACTTCAAATAATATATATATATAAATTTATATATATATAAAAATATACAAGTATTTTTATCTACTGTATCTCTATTTCGATTAAGTGGATATATTACATTATTATACCCCCACCACTTTTAATTCAACTTACAACAAAAAAGCTTTGAATGTATCACAAAAGTCAAAGGGATAATCTCTCTCTCGTATCAATTCGTTCGTTCCTTACTATAAGAATCAAGTCATTGTACTTTTTTTCACTATTTCTCTATATATATTATAACAATTCATTATTACACACTAGAAGGATATAGCAGGTGTATCTTGTTTTTTAGCTCAGTCTCATTCCTTTTATCCCTTTTGATGATAGCGTTTGGATAAAAAGCTACAAAAGTTAATAGTTAATGGTGGTGGTAATGGGGGAAAATAGTTTGGGATTGGGCCTTGAGGTTTGATACGATTGATGATTATGTGTGAGAGAATTGAGATTGAGATTATTATATGTATAATATGTAGAAGTATAATGCGTTGAATTGCACACATATTGAATTTTGTATTGTTTTCTATTAAATTGTTTAATGAGACTGAAGAGTTTTTGAGAGAGAGAGAAACGAAAAAGGCTTTGAGAATAGAATGTAGAAATTAACTCGTAACTACTACTGACTATAAGATTATAAAATAATTGGTGCAACTTTTCGCCAATAATGCAACTACTCTCACCAACCAACTAACTCTGCAATGCTAACTTTAAAGGAAAATGTTATAATTGTATGTATAAAATGTTAGCTTTTTTAACAAGAATTATTCCTAACTTGATAATCTCATATATGTATATGTAGTTTTGGTTTTTGAAAGGGCATTTTAATCCAGTATGTAGTTGTTTTTTATACAACACACTACTACCACTTTTTAGGCATTAAGTATCAAGATAAACCTTTTAGTCATCAAAAGGACTAAGGACTTATCACACACACACACATACAACCCGAGTTGCTTAGTTCTCTACTTTTTTAGTAGTTGGTTGTGTTCTTTTCTACTTCTAAAAAGTCGTGGTAGTAAGAAACCTAGGAAAAAAAGCAATGGCAATAGGGGAAAATCTTTAGAGTGGCATTTAGACTCTTGAAGTACGTTGTTATAAGCCCCGAATGGTCTATTATTTCTAAGTCAACGTGTCCCAATCTGACAATATTATTTCCACTAGGGTTTTTCTCTCTAGGAAAAGATTTTGCTTGAAAGAAGAAACCCTTGAATATTATTATGTACCTTTGACTTTTTCCTTAGAATAATATTATAAACAGTTTAAACCAGAGAGAGAGAGAGAGAGACCTTTAGACAAGTTTGTATTTATAAAGTCTATCTATACATCTATTTTAATATTAGCCAGAGAGTGACCCTAAGGACTTAAAGAATAGTAGTGTTGAGGGTTAGTTTTCAAGAGAGTGAACAAGTCAAGTCCATTGTAGAGTACTCAAAACTCAAGGGAATCAATAATATAATTATTCTTGTAAGTAGTAAATAGGTACCAAAGAGTCTATTGAAAACTGTCGCCACTTTTCTCTTCTTCTTCGGGTCATTTTGTACAACAATTACCATTAGGATCAGTATCACTCCTCCTACTACAAGTTAACTATAGCAAATACTAAATATGCCTCGGATCGGTTATAATAATAGTAGGTAGGGAATATAATATTCAAAGTCAAAAGTCAAAAACTGTAAGCATTGTCGGACCGAGTATTCATTTCAAGAGAGAAGGGCTTAAGAGTTAGGGATCAAATACAAAGCTGGATATAATATTGAGTTGGATATCCATCCAAAGCTAATACTTACTGACAATGAGTTCATCCACAGATAAGACAACCCGTCTCAGTTGCCACTGTCCTAGTAGTCCTCAGACTGTCCAACTGTGAACACTTGTTTTTTGAGTTACAAGTCCAACAAGTTAATAATAATCATTAGCAACGTTTAGCTGTGTTATAAAAAATTGTTTGATTTTTAAGTAAAGTTTTTAAAAGTTTTTATTGCTGTTTTAAAGGGAAAGCATTTTTGAGAGAACTTTAAATTTATTGAAAAGTTATAGAAAGGAATTTTAGAAATTATTAAGAATTTAATAATTATTTAGGAGTTTTGTGCGTTTGAGTGTTTTTCAACGAGTTACAAGTTTTCTGAAAGTGATTTCGGTAGTGAAATAATATAAGAAATACTAAAGTAACCTTTGAAAGTGTTGTATTTTTGGTAAATCAATCAGAGAATTATGTAAAACAAAATAATACTTACTTTCCAAGTGAAAAGAATCAATTACATTTATCCTTAAAGATTTAACATTCTCCGTCGACTAATTCCCCGACTGGGGAGAAAGAAGAAGAAACCCAAGTTAACTGTAGTACTAGAAAGTGTAATAGAAAATAAGACCTTAGGGTCAAAGGACACAAAGTCCACAGTAAATTTTGAATTAAAAACATGGTGTCATACTACACACCACAAACCGTCACACAAATGTTCAGCCGAGCCCCAGGCCCCCATCATTACCACCACCACCATTCATCTCAATCTCAAAATCCATATTTCAACTCAGCAGCAGCAGCTTATGGTGGATACCACCATGGCCATCCCCATCAACAAGGGTCAGGGGGGTCACCAGTTGGAAGTGGTCTTGGAGTTGGAGTTGGATCTGGTTTAACTGGAGTGGGTGGTGTTAGCTCCGCTCAATTTTCTCCAAACATGGCTACAGATTTTAATTGCAATCATCCTCAATACAATCCTCATCCTTTTAGTAACATGACCGCAGACCCTATGGCTGGGGCTGCATGGCATCAACAATACAGTAGTGCCTGTGCTGCAGCAAGAACTGCAGCCCTTGCCGTTGCCCCACATCCGGGTACTTATGAAGATTGGGCAGGAACTCACCCGGGTGTTTCTTCAGCACATCACCCTCATGTCCACCCTCATCATCCGTCCTTTTATCATCATGCACAACCTTCACCACCCAGTTCAACACCTTCACCTAATTCATCTCATCCGGGTGGCTCTCAAACTCCTAATAATCATGTTTATAGTACTAGTACCACTTCATCTAATAATAACAATAATAATAATAATTCATCAACAATGAAAACAGAATTTGGACCTTTCTCTGGTGGAAATCCTCAGGTGAGTTAAAAACAATTCTTTACTTTAATAAATTATTTTGCATCTCTAGATACACATTTTATAAATTCAAAATCATCATCCCTACAAAACTATAAATTCATTCCACAATAAAACTATTATTCCATTACACATACACACACATCGGGTGAAAGCTTGCAGACATTCCCATTAATTCACATCTGACCTGTCTGACCAGTAGTACTAGTGGTTGGACTAGAGTAGAAAAATCTTTCACCACCGTCTGTCCAGTTTCTAGAATCAAAAACCCAACAGGGAATCAAACCCATAGTAGAAGAACCCTCACAGCAAAGATATATTTCACGGAAAAAGTAATTTATTGAGCTGACTGAGAATTGGGAAATGATTCGAGGGGATGAAGAGAGAAACTATTTGTTAGATTCTTCTTTTCTCTAGATAGATAATCCATACCCAGAAATACATTACAACTATGAACCTTATGCTGCAGTCTGTACACACATTTCTCTTGTATTATTTTTAGTATTTTCAAACAACAGAAGAAGCTACAGTTAGAAACATTATTATTATAAGATTGTATAAAGTGTATATAGTTATGAATGGTAGTAGGTATTAGTATTGATAGTAAAAAAGCTCAATTCATCACAGACTTTGAAAATCTCTGTAGATACAAAAAATGCATTTTTCTATATGATTTGATTTGCAGGAGAACAATTCCCAAGAGATGAATGGCCAAGGAGTAGTAACATCCGGGGGTACCCCTCATTCACCAGATTCCGGAATGGCAATTTCAGACGGAGTAAGCTCCTCCGGTTCCCCTGCTAATGGTCAATACCCAAATAATTGTTTGGGTGGACCTAGCTCAAGTGGAAATGGCTCTGCGAATTCAAATAACAATGTACCAACTACAACATCTAATAATCTTGGAAGTAATGAATCCAATCATCAAATGTTGCATAATGGATCTCATAATCTCCTACATAGTAATCAACATCATCATCATCATCCTCTTAGTATTAATCAAGGAGCTAATAATCTCAATCATCAAATGGCTATTGGAAGTCATCAAAGTCCTTTAATTAATGTTTCAACCGGAAGACCAACTCAAGCTAGGAGTCCTTATGAATGGATGAAAAAACAGCCTTCCTTTGCTAGTGGTTCCAGTTCAAGCAGCAATGGTAAGTTTGAAATGTGTAAGTAGAACGAAATCATTTTTAACAAATCTGCATGTGTACGTCAAAGTCTTTTTCTTAGTTCTTAATACTTCATACTTTTTTAAACATAAAAACCAACCATTATCATCATTTCATTGAAATTTTTAAATTATAATTCCAAAAATTCCTCATTTTCATAAATTTTTTGCAACCACAACTATATGCTTCATAATTTTTTAATTATTTAATTACTAACTAGTATTAGGAACTAAAAATAGGGAACTTTTTAAGAAAACTAGAAATTTTGTACCTACATCATTTTTAACCTGAAATAAGCATTATCATAACTGACTAAACATTTAGCAAACAGTAGTGGATTGTGTAATACGCTCATTTTACACTGGAATCCGAATTGTGTTAACATATTTATAAATTAATATTTGTTCTTATCATTCTCATCCAACATATTTAAATAAGTGGGTACACAAATATCCAACCTGTTTCAAACAAAAGCGCTATCAATGTTTTGACGTCGGTCTCTTTATACATTTCAAAATTTGTGATTAATTTGTCAGAATTTCGCTACACAATATCAAAGCTTTTAAAGCTCCTTGGTTAGGATTTGTATCTGAATTATCAAAATGTAATGGAAGCAGTACACACTAACTCACTGATCTTGTTGAAGGCTCAATTTGTATTTGAGATAAGTAAATCATCTCTCTATTAGCTAATCAGAAAAAGAGTTACCAATCCGAAGTAAATGTCATCAAACATCATAAGAATCTTTCTGGATTTTAAATATTTTAAAATAACTTTTTTTTGTTTCAACTACAAAATGAAATATGGCTCCCAAACCCCTATCCAATTATTAAAATAATTCCTTTTATACACGTTAAAAACATCTACTCTTCCCTAGAGAATTTAAATAGAAAAATTATTAACAAACCGACATCTGGAATGAGTTAGTGATCTCATGTGGCTTTGTTTTGCTTCCTTTTTGATATATGACATATGCGAAAGGAATTTAGCACCTAATACTAGCACCATTGTCAATTGTTGTCTTTTGAATCCATGTAGAACCATTATGCTTTTAAAATTGCGAACCCGTTCTTACAATATTTTAAACAGTTACCCTGTTTAACTTTACTGAAAGGTTTGTATTCTAAAGGAAAGGACTAAAATGAAACTAAATATTTTACTTGAATTTTAGAGATTTTATATTACAAATGCTTTTAGTTACTAAGAATAGTTTTCAGTTGAGAATATCCTTTTTGAAAACGTTAGGTTTCCTCAGATATTTAAATTGGTTTTTCAATTTCAATCTAGTTAAAGGAATTTCTATTTAACTTAAACCTTGGATAAGTTAGTTCTATTCAAGATTAAGGTAGACAGATGGGCTTTGTTTATAATGCATTTACTATTACCATTTTTTAAATCCCTAATTAGTAAAATTGTAAGGGTTCATACTCCTTAACCTCAAGAAACCTTTTCAGTATTTTATAAGCATTTATAATTATTACTTTCTTGACTTTATATTCTAAACTAGACAAATAGGCATCGACACTTAATAATATTTTAATTTTATCTCTAAACTTCTAAGGAAAAACCACCCTGCCTCCATAACTATTTCATTTTAAACTAATAATCCTCTAAACGAAGCATGTGTACCACAAAAATGTATAAAATCCAGCATGGTGTCAGAACTCCATAGAACCTAAACATTTTAAGTGATACCAGAAACAACTAAAAACTCATAAATTTAGGAAATATAAAAGCGGAAGCTTTATATACTCACACCCTAGTGCAAACTCACATAAATATATCCATAGCTCCCTTATTTTCAATTCTTTTTCCCTATGAAACATCCCGACAAGCAAGGACCCCTAGGGTGACCACATCTCTTTAAACACTTGTCTCTCTCTCTCTGTATAATATCAAATGTTGACAAAGTGTTACTTTTTTCTGTGTCCTTTTCCATTTGAAATTTTGAAATAGAATATTCATGCATTATTATGCAAAGAAATCGTTTATAAATAATATTTCTTTCAAGCTGGTTTAAATGGAATGTGTATTCAGCATAATATTCAAGAATAGAATAGCATATGTGAGTTTTAACTACAATTTCAACTACCTGGCACATGCAAATTTTACATTTAGCCTTAATAACTCAGGGTAGAAAATAAACATAAGGGTCATTTCTATACAAATTTGCTTTAAGGATGTGGATACAATTTGTAAAATAATTATAACGTGATTTTAGTTAACTTTTAAAATCTATTCGGTAAAAGTAAAAGGGCTAAAGTCAAAAGTCAAAGGAATGTGAGTGTGTATAGAATCTCTGTACAATCTCTCTATTATATTATTATCCATTCCTTAAAAGGCCCAAAGGACAAATAAAAGGATACAAGAAAAAGGTAGGGAATATTTTGACCGAAAGAAGCGTGACGAGTAAAATGGTTTGATTTAAACGAACACAATGCTTTGTATTTTCAACCTGTGAAAAGGTTTTTGACACATTTAACAACTTTCTTGAAAGGACGAAACTACTTAAGTCTTAATAAACTTAACCGAAAACGTACTGTGAAATAGATATGGCATTTAGTTTTAAAAGTAAGTTGTAGTCAGCAGTAGTAATATTGTGTGGTATATTCCAGGTCAGAGATAAAATTCCATTTGTATTCCTCTAAACAGCTTTGGGCTGGGGTGGAATGGTTTTGGTGACAATGTCTTACATGACGAAAAACATGACTTTTTCATCTCGTGCCCACTGTCATAATAACAAATAATACGATATAATATTCTTCTTGTGTATAATCTATATCACTGTAGAATTTTTCAAAGTATTTCTTTTTTCCCATCTTCTTCTTGTTATATAAGATTCCAACCTTTTAACAAAAATCTCTTCTCTTTTCAAACCCTACTGCTACTCCCGATTGGGTACCAGTTACGTTTCATTTACAGTTAGATTTTAATGCAGAGCCAAAAATCCATCCATTTTTAAAATCAACTCCATATATGCTTTTATTTTATGTGAAATTTTAACACATTTTATGCATGACAACTTTGATGAAAAATATCCTTGCGAAATTCTGAATTCATTAAATATCAAAGCAATTTATTCGGACTTCGGAGGCTCTAAGCCAAAAACTATTGCAAATTTATGATGTTTTGTCTTTTGTCGTAGGGATTGCGTTATTAAAAAGGCATTTCATTCATCTCTTTATTAGATTAAAGTTGCTTAATTCTGTTTGCAGTTTGAATAAACAAAAGAAAAATCATTGTAAATGAATGTCAGCCTTTTTTTATATACAATTTATATACATTATTATACAAATTGTTGACTTTTGATTGTAGTCTTTGTAATTTGTAGTATAGTTACCGTTTAAAAAATTGCAACATTTTTATTACAACAAATGTTGCAGCTTAGGTTGTTATACTCCAAAAGCATTTAATTATTATTGTAGCATTAGTTAGAAACAGTCCCATACGACCAGGATGAGAGAGATAAATATTATTATTATTTCTTGCAGTTTGTCTAGTTAGTATTACAAATGATAAACACACATAATATAAGTACACAATACACAATGTTGGTACTCTTCTTACATTTTTTTATTACAAAACGAATTCAATGAACAATATCAAATAACAAGTTAAATGCAAGTAAGTATAAAGAACACATATCTACAAACAAAAAAGCCGATAAATGTATGTTTAATGTTGTTGAATATCCATACCATTGTCTCACTCGTTTCCCCAAAGTTTGATATGATTATGAATTGTACTAATCTAAATCATAGGAAATCCTTCAAAGTTCCGCAAATTTGTCGGCAGCGTTTTAATCCAAGTTCACACTACTCGACAATAATAATACTTGTCTGAAAAAGTTTGAATCAAGTGTTTTTTATCATCATCATTCTTGCAGTGAGAGATTTTTTCTTAAATTTACTTTAAACCCCATACGCAGAATTATTAACTACTTTATTTCTAGTGAGTGAGTACATTCTGGTTTTTTGTTGTATGCACTATTATACATGCCAGGAGATCGGAGTTTTAATAATATGAACTTGAAATCGCTTGAATCTAGGATTATCGTAACACCACAACCACACACTTATCTCTTTTAAGCTTATCAATCTGCCAGAACGAAGAGCGGTCTCTGCGCATACTTTTAATCTGTAATACTATATGCTTATCCCATTAAATACATGTGGATCAATTGTGTATCGTATGATACCTCTTGATTCCACACACACACACACACACGTAGAAAAAGCATTCAAAAGCAATATTTTTTAACTTTTGTTTGTAGTTTTGTTTAAAGTTTTAATAAAAATTAAAGTTTTATCAAATAAGTCTGTTTATGTCAAAAAAGCCGAGAGCACATGTCATTATTGAGTATCAACATTCAACATAATAAGTCAAGGCTTCTTTTTGAACTGGAATTTTGGAAAATGATGAGTATGATGACGATCATGGTTGGTTTAATGGTTTAAAATCTGTTATTGTTTTTTTAGTAAATAATACAGATATGTATATGTGTTGTATTATACTGTGTAGTTTTGTTATTGTCTCTTTCTCTTTGTTTGTTCTCCAAATTATTCCA
>JAQGAA010001925.1:0-14012 GCA_034696425.1 Isotoma viridis | reverse complement strand
CTATATATAGTGTATTGTCATAATTACTATTATTATCATACTCTACGATAGTATTACAATAATACTAGAATTTTACAAATTGACAATTTACATTAATACTGTTAATCTATGGTATTATTGTAAATTTTCAATTACTTATCAATGTTAGAATGATAATTGACAATAATATTAAATAGTATTTAAAATAATAACAGGTATAGCTTTACAAGTAAAATTGTCCAGTATCATTGATAATTGACAATTTATAATAATACCAGAGTAATCGTAAATTGTCAATTGTCATATTGTAATATTATTATTGTAATATTTATAGTATATAATGAATACTAAATAATTTATTTAGTACTTGTTAGTAGTACTTTACAATAATACTATAATAATAATACAGTAATATGCAGACTTGAATGTTGTATAGAAGATTCAAGTTGATCTTGAAGAGCCTCCTTTTGAACAAGATGAGATTGTAATTCTTGCAAATGCGAAAAAAAGTCCGATTCCAAGAGCAATAATAGCCATTAGTTTTGCTGTAATTGGAAAGAATTTTCCAATAGTGAAGGCAATACTTGGGTGTGACAGTTGGGCTAGAAATGCGTGAATCTAAAAATTCAAATTAATTAATTATAAATTTTTGGGTAATTAATTTATAGAGTTTAAAAGTTACAAGTGAAAACTTACTACAGAGGCACGACCATTTCCAATAGAAAAATCTGAAAATTCCCGTGCCATTGGCCAAGATCGGATTTCTGAAATTGCTTCATGAGCCTGCATCACCACAATTAAAAAACATTAATTAATGTTACAAATCGAATTATTTTTAGGGAAAAAATGAATTTTTGACAATTTTAATTAAGATTTTTTCAAAAATGTTACCCGATGATGAAGAATAGAAGCTGTGATGAGTCCACCCACCAATTTAAAAGCAGCTACTCCAATTTTGCAATAAAGTTTAGTAATTGCAGAACCCATTCTGAGTCTATCACGATTTCTCAAAGTAATTACAGAGTAGATGCTAAGCACCAAAAATCCAGTGTTGAATATCACGTTTAGGAAATTCAATGCTGAAATTGCATCGTCAAAATCCTACCAAATAATAAAAAGCGTTAAAAAATTAAATCGAAAATGTGTTAGATATTAAACTGACTGTTTCACATGTCATAAAAATATGGAAATATTTAAAGCCATCAAAGAATACGCTGTGAAATCAGCGTTTCATGTTAAAACTTGTGCCAATTTACCTTAACAAGTTTCGAAGTAAGTCCATGATGTTCTCTAACCAAGTCAATTTCAATAGAAGACAATTTCGTGGGTTCAATTCGCTTGATTCCTTTAGAATTAATTCTTCTAAACATTTCAGCCATGATTATTGACAAAATTATTAATAAAACGTCTCCAAAAATCCATACAAAGTTTGTTGCTAAATCCATAATCAAACAATATCCACTTGTAACGCTTGAATGAAAAAACATTGCTTTTTCGAGTCCGCATTGGTTCTTTCCGTATTCTTCCCAAGTCTCTGGGAAAGACTTTCCTGGCGCTGTTAATTAGTTCATTTATTTAAAAAAAAACTTTTTATTGAGCTTAAGGTTTAAAAAACCCGAAAGGAATAAAATAACCGGGTAACTCACCAACGAAAACATCAACAAAAAATGTCTTAAGGGTCAAGGATACGCTTATAAGAATGTATAACACAACCCATAAAATGCATTTCCTTCGAAGTACCCATGGTGGTATGAACTCTCCATCTATACCGTTGTAAACTAATACAAGATTTTGTAATTAATTAAGTAATTAAATTACAAAAGGGAACAAAAACGCTGAATAATTAAATTTTTTGTTTATCAGCGCCTTAGAACGCTTGGAGATCTTAATTTATACTAAAAGCAAGTGTCCAAAAGTGCAGAAAACAACTTTTGATTAAAGATTCTTAGCGTTAATTCAATAAATAAATAATTTAAAACGCTGAATAATGTAAATATTATTTCTTTCCTGTTTGGAACGCTTGAAGATCGTAAATGTTTTCTAAAAGCGTCCAAAAGCGTAAAACTCAACTTTGGATAAATATTTTTAGCGTTTTGGATCATTTAAAGAATACAAAAAGACAAAAACACAAGGCTTGATTATTAATTAAAATGGACAAACCTTTATTCAGTCTCGATTCAACTAAAGGAGCATTTCTCAAAGCAGACGCTAATTTCCTTGAGTAAAAAATACACCAGATGTGGACAAAAATAACATGAACTCTTAGAATAATCTCAGCACCAGATTTCTTAACAAAATTCTCACCAAGTAGAATTTTATTCACGAGTAAAAAAACTTGATTGAGTAAAAGAAAAATATTTAAAATTCCTAAAAAACTCCAAAATCCACCTCTGGAAATCACATTTTCAATTACAGAGAAACTAGGCAAGCCAAATATTCTTGAAATGTTTAAAAGTGGCTTTACAGCAGAAATTATCTCAGAATGGTGGACAAAATGGATGGGAATTTCTTCAGGAAAATTTAATACTTTTGATCGGAATGATTTCATTTTGGAGTTTTGTGTGACCTTTGCTGCGACTTGGTCGAATGGCTAGAAAAATCCAATCTGGGAATAAAAGTTGAAGAATTTGATGAAATTGAATGGGAAATTCGTATTAAAATGATGAAAGAGAGCCGAAAAGAGGTGAGAAAAATCAGAGTTTGATGATAGAAATGACAAAATAACAAAAGAGGTTTGGGTTTCCTTTGTAGTTTTTGTTGATTGAAGTTTTCATTATATTTGAGAAATCATTCATTTCTCTTTGAGATTAGGTTGACATGGGGTGAGAAGTGTGACATGTGAGGTGAGTTGACTTTTCGTATTGGAATATTATTAATCTAGTGACTTTGAATATTACAGGGAGTGTTCAGAATGTTGGGGTAAAGTTTTTAGGGGATTTTGGAGATTTCTGAAGGTTTAAAGTTTTCTGAAATCAGTTGCAATTTCATCCCAACTGGTACACAAAACTTATGGAATTTTTTCAAATTTTGATGGAAAATGAGAATTCATAGTCAATACCATGTCAAGCTGTAAAAAAATAACGTTATGGTCATTCATGCCCTTTCATATTTACGCTCTAGAGATTTGGACTTCATTAAGATCAAGGTTACACACACAACGACCCGAATGTATTCAAATTCTTAGCTATTGTGTGTTCCTAATCTTTCTCTATAATGATTTTTTTGTGAGGATATGACACAAGGCTAAAATTAAAAGGATAAAAGTGTGTTTTTTTATTGTTTGAGAAAAATTAAGATTATTCGGATTTTGTAGATTCTGTGTGTATGCATTTGGAACTTGGAAGCAACCAACGTTAACTCCTTCATAGAGAATACGTAATAATGGTGATAATGATTAAAATAGAATGACATTTACGGAATTCTTCGGAAGGGCCATTACTAGTATTTGTAATGTATTGGGTAATAAATCCAACCTTAGGTTTTTTTCATTAAAGTGTGTACACATTCAAAACTGTAATCATTTAATTTAATTTCAAGTTTGGAATTTAAAAATAGTACAAAACTGTGTGTGCAAAAATGCAACGTTTTAATAATTAAGGACGGACAATAATAATTAATTGAATGAATTATAAAATTAAATTAAAAACATAGTAATAAGGTAAATTAATAAAAAGTATTAACTAATTATAAAAATGAATTAGAAATAATTGAACATGTTTTTTGTAAGTTCTAACAAATTTTCTAAATTCCTTTAGCTTTAAGCATGTCATTGGTAAATTCATTTGTCAATTTTTCAAGAGCCACTTTTGCGTCAAATCTTTCAGTCAAAACTTTTGAAATTACATAATCAATTAGAACTTTGGTAGAAGAATCTTCACGATGTTGAACAAAATTTGTATTGTTACCACAACTGCCAACCAAATCCAAGGAAGAGTTAACAAGTTGAACCAACTCTTTACCAAGAATACTGTCTATAAGGTCTTGTCCACTTTTAAGGTTTGTTAAGTCCAAGTCATACCGTTTTATCAATGCAGTCGCTTTGTCGTATATCAAGTCGTGAAGTTTTTTACTTGTTATTTCAGTATTGGTTGGATGTTGAGTCATGTTTGTGTCAATGTCATCGTCATGCATGTTTGTCGTACTGTCGGGAGTATCTTCTGGGTAAGGTTCTTCGTCATGATGATGATGATGGTCGTGGTTGTTGTAACTTCCATCTCCAGTTCGATTCACTCTTGCTTGAATAATTGATTTTGAAACAGTTTTAAGATCATAAGCCCAACCAATCTTGGCAAAAAAGTCTATGAAGTATGTTGTAGGGTTTAGCATCCATGAACCAAGCTCAGCTGCTTTGTAATCCCAAGGAAAAGTGTGATGATAGTTGTGAAATCCTTCTCCGAATACTAAATAAGACACTACCCGGTTTTCTGCTGGGTTGATGTTTCTGTAAAAGCATTAATTGGGATTAATTAATAAATTAAATTTTTATTAATTTTTCTAATTAATATTTTTAATTACTTGTCAAACGGCCTAGAGCCCCAAAGATGAGCGGCAGAATTCACAAGCCAAGTGAAATTAAGGGACAAAGCGTATCTGAACATTGATAAGCACCAACAAGTCCAAAAAGTGTCACCGAATAAAATCCAAGGGATTATTGTAGGCACAATGATGCAAAATGTGTAGTACATACGGACATAATGTTTCTTTTGGAACATTACAACAGGATCTTGTTCCAGGTCAGCCATACTAACTGTTTTACCTTTGACCTTTACATCTTCATGCTTTCTACACATTAGCCATCCAACATGGGCAAAGAAAAATCCTCTTTTGGCGTTGTGGGGATCGGCATCGGTTTCGGAGAATTTGTGATGGACTCTGTGGTCTCGAACCCATTCGTATATGCTATTTTGTCCGGCAACTGTTTGCATATACATGAGTAGGATCTTTAAGGGTAGGTTTGCTTTGTAGGATTTATGGGCCCAGAGTCTGTGGGCCCCTGCACAGATCCCTATGGCACTCATTGTACCGTGCATGTAAACTGGAAATTGTTAAATGAAATGAATTAATATTTTTATTTAAAATTTTGAACATTTTTGAAAAATTTTGAAAAAAAAACTTACAAAACAGAAAAGTAATCAAAGAACATTGTCGAGTAATCATTAAATATAAAGCACAAACTGCGAAGACATGGATCATTGTGAGATAAGTTGTACTTCTCCATGCTATGTCTACTTTATAAGGTTTTTCAGTTGGGTCATCACTTTTTGTTTGACTTGAAGTTGGACTATGGGATCGTAGTGGGTTTTTAAAACGCTGCATTTTAATTGCACGTTGTAATTTAGATTTTTATGCTAAAGCTGCTTTTAAATTAACGAGTTAAGGATTTTAAAGGAGATTTTGAGGAAAGTGGAAACGGATTCCACTTTCAAAATTATAGTAAAAAATTTTGAAATGCTTTTGAAAAGTAAAATCACGTCTTTCCACTTGTAACTTTAATAAAGCACTAAAACGGTTGAAACTTATTTTTGGTTATGAAAGTGAGTTTTAAATTGTTATTTTTTTTGTTAACCACACACACGTTCTTCCACGTTCCACTTGTGACTTTAATAAAGCATTTAGAAATGGTTGATTGACTATGGCAGTTTAGGGATTTCTTATAGAATTTAAAGACCAACGGAAGCCTTCTCTTACTAACTACTTTCTGTAATGCTTCCGGATATTATGTGAGCTTTAACTCATTTGTATGTGTCTGCAGTTATTATTTAAAGGAATTTCTCTAGTTTTTGTGTCTGGATGGTATGATTTAGAGATTGTAAATTAGGGTAGGTTAGTTGAAGAGGTTAGAGATTCTTGTGTGTAATATTATAATTTATTTAGATAAGGGCTCTTCTTTGTGCTAAATATGATGACATACATTAGGATAGCAATAAAGGACTTAATAATAAGAAAAAGTTGTAATAATAACATTTATGTGCAAATTTTGCCTTTTCTGAAGAAGAATTTGGGTTGGGTCAGTGCATCTGGCTCCTAATTGGACTAAAGTTTGTGTAAAGAAAGTTTAATAAATTCCATAATGACTCTTAGGCACTTGCAGATTCAACTGGGATTTAAGGGATGTTTAAATGTAAGAGTTACATTATAACCCTTTTGTCAATTTTACTGCTATAGAAAATCCATTATTATTGCATGCAATATTGACAGGCTTTGATGTAAATTAAAAATATCTGGAAATTAAGAAGTATTGGAGTGTATGGAATATTTAAGAAGAAAAATAGAGGTCAAATGAACAGAAATAATGTGGAATGAGGTTAGAGGCTTTGATTCATCAGCAAATACCAGTTGGGTTTTAAATGAGGTACAGAGACTTGTACTTTCATTGGGTTAGAGAGACATTTTTGATGGATTGGAATTAATTTAAAGAAGCCGTAGACTGCAAATAGGGTTAACGGTTAAGTGGACAAATCTATTTCTGACTCTTGACTTACTAACCTATACATAATTTGATTTAGGATAACTACACGGATGGGTAGTTTTTTAAAGTATGAACTATCGGGCTAAATTGAAGTTAAAATAATTATTCTTAATTTAAGTATAAATAACATCATTGTAGAAAACAGCAAATATCAAATGCGTGGATGAACTTGCAATATTATTATTACCAATACTAATTACTAGTAAAATATACTTAGTAATAAGAATGATGATAATGATTTAAATATAAGTTAATTAATTAAGTAATCACAAGAATGCAATTGTATTTTTAAAGAGTTTTATTTGAAATAGTTATAAAAAATTAAAAATAGTAAAATAATAATAAAATAGCTGATTCGTTTATGAAATTAGTACATAGTTAACGTAAGATATAGTTTTTCTGAGAGATTAAAAATTAAAAAAATTGAAAACAGATTGTAAAATAAATTATAAAAATAATAAAATAAAAGATAAATAATAATAAGATGAGGAAAGTAATTAATGTGAGGCTGCTGTTGTATCTTGTTAAATGAAATGCATGGGAAATTCGGAACTGAGGTTTTTGTGTATCTGGAGTTTTTCATTTAACTTCTTTAAGCTTTTGGCATCACCATCCCAGTCCCTAAGGGGTTATAATACATATTTTAAGATTTTAAATGACATTAGATTTGAACTCTTTAGTTAAGTATGATGGATAAAATTCTTACTTGTAGTATCCTTCTCCAAGATCCTTGGCCCGTTTAGCGGCCCAGTGAGCGTAGTAAGTAGGGGCAGGATAACTTACAGCTCTGTTGCATCGTGAGTTCATATAGCAGAGGAAATAGGCCAATCTCTTGATGTCGTCTCCAGGCAAGTCGCTATCGTCCCAGAGAATATTGTAGTGAGTTGGACGACTTGTCCCCTGGGAGTTTAAAACAGTTTACATGTATATTTTTAGTTTAAATTCTATTAACATTAATCGCCTTGTATAAGGTCAAAGCGTCCCGGAGCAACATGTACGCTTGGAGCGTATTCAGTAAGCGATTGTTTAATGAATTAAAATAGCTACTGTATAAGTAACTTTTGAAGAGTAGTTTTAAAAATTCAAACTTACAAGTGGACCAGGATGCGACAGAAGGTAAAAGTCCCCATTCTTTCCGACGATTTCCGTGTCGATGATAGTACCCGGAGGAGCATTGTTAGGTGAGATGACTTGATTTGATGGATTGAGGAAAAATCGAGTTTTATGCCGTTTTTGCACAGCGATAAACGTGATTAGGGGTTTGTAGTCTGGGTCCAGTGACGTGCAGGCCTTTCTGATGTCTCCCATCTCTTTTTGGAGCACCTGATACCAAAAAAGAAATATGTGGTTAATTGTAAGGACAATTGATGATTGGGAGAAAGAGGTTTTAGAAATAGTTTAATTTGTTAATTACCTCTGGGAATTGGGTTTCGCCTACTCCATCCCGGAATACTTGGACAAGAGTAAATTGTAAAAAAGTTAATTTAATAAAAGTATAATTTGTAGTTGAAAAAAGAATCCACTTTAAAAAACGTACCCATTATTCGCCTTGGTTTAACATTGCTTTTCGTCAACAATGTTTTTATCATTTTCGTAACAATGATATCCAAGTTTTCAACAACTGAAAATTAGAAACAACATTGTATTGTTGACCCTTGACCGATCACTTAAAGATTTAAAAGTTTTTAAATAAAATCCTTACCTTCAGCAGCTCCAATTGCACCAACAACTGAAATTATAAACATTCTAACTATGAGTGAGTTGATAAATCACTTTAGAGATTTATGTTTTGTCTATAAAATTCTTACCCTCAGCCTCAGCCCGTTCCTTTTTCAATCTTATCTGTGCCTGTACGTGAGTCATGTAGGGCATCCCAGATTCTTCTAAACTGCCAGTGACTGCGGCGTAACTGGGGTTTGTAACTGGATTCCCCACTTTAACTGGACAGGATGGATGATTCACATCGATCCCAATGATCAAAGTTGGTACCTTAAAGATGTTAATCTTGCTCATGTCATCAGGAAATATTGGGATGTGATTGATTCCACCCAATTTTGTATTCAATTTGAGAACAAGATTTTGCATCACTGAGGAGTTGGGTGTTGAATAATTCGCCTGGGTTATGCATTGTGTTAGCATTCCTACGTTTTCTGATCGTTCAGCAGCTTGTTTGATTTGAGGATAAAGAACCGTTCCTTTAGCTGGTAAGATGCAAAATACAAAGCACTTTTTGTTATTTCCAAACTTGGTTTTGATTTCTTTAAGGGCAGTAACAATCCTTTGGACGTTGTCGTCGTGGGAGTTTCCTTCACTGATTTTAGGGGGTTTTGGTTTGAATATGACTGGTTCTTCGAAAATTAATCCTCTGCTTTTTCCGATTCTTTTCAACTTGTCTGTAAAATTTTGATTGGATACCCTAGGGGGGATGAAATGATTGAGGTTTATTAACTATAAACTGCGTTAAAAATTCATAGGTTTTTTTGAAAATTCAAAACCAATCGGAACTTACTGCTTATCATCAAGGGATAGAACTGCCCACGCGTCAAATGTTGCTGCTACGAAGAATCTTAGGCCGTCGTTTTCATTAGACCACAGGTTCCATTGACCATCCACTGGAGTTATTACTCCTCGTTCATTAGGATTACTCTTGTTCTTTCCGTAGAGTAAGTCAGGTTGCTCAAGGATTCGGGCTTGTGGATGTTTTAGCATCTGTGAAGAAATTTTGACACCGAAATGTTGGAGCAATTCATCACCTCCAAGGTTTAGATCGTTTACCTATTTTAAGCAAACCGTTCTTTTAGCTCAATCATTCAGAAATCATAATCTACATAAGTTTAATAATTATTCAGCAATCACTTGCTGACGTAAACTTGTTTAAGCTTTGGAAATGGCTAAAATAATAAGTATGCCCAGAATAGAAAACCCGGTGGGTTCCAAAGAACCCGGAATATAGAAACCCTAGATTTCCATCTAGCAAACAGGAAATTATCGTTGATTTACTTGTGAATTTCGACTCAATTAATAATTTAACTAATTACCTCTTCCATTATCCTGGCGTGCTTTTTATCTGGCGTCTCAGTTGTAATACGTAGCATCATTTGAGCAGGTTTAGCAGGAACGAGTTTGTTTAAACTTTGACCTTCCTTAATCGTGCATATCTATAGTAAAAAACCAAAGGGTTGTTAAAATCAGAATTGATTTCAATATGGACATAGGGTTTGTAAAAAAATGGTATGACCTCTGCAGGGACAATTGTCCTTGATCCAAGTTCCAATACAGGTCCATTAGGATATTCTAATTTCTGCTTCATAATGTTAGTAAAGTAAGCGGCTACAGACATCTTTTCCTTACTTCCATCAGAATGAACGTAATCGAATTGGATTTGAGCCGCGGTTTTCTTAGGGATTTTAGTAATCTTTTTATCTTGTGGAATGCCTTTTACAAACCTTCGTACTTTGCATGCTATAAAAATTCCAAAATGTAAGGCATTAGACAAAAATCGGAACTACACAAAAATATAGCTTTATCTTACAGATCAACAGGTTGGAAACCATCTCAAAGTCCTTTGGGTCGTCCCAGAGCATAACATCAGTTGCTTTTCTACTATTCTGTAAAATCTCTTGTATAGTCTTGATGACATTTTGACCGATCAATATCGCTGAGTTGTTGATGTCGATCTCTATGAAAGGTTTCGCAGTTGATGCCACTGTGCACACTGCAGACACCCCTGTCCAATTCATCAACCCACTTCCGAGCTTATTTGACTTTGATGACTTTTTTTCGAGCGCATTTACATTTTCATCCGTACATTTTTCCTTTTTAAGGAGAGAAGATCTCCCCAGCGGCATGTACCTGTCACCTCCAAGATTTTTCAGGAGAATATTGTAGACTTGTTTAATTTCTGCAAGATCTGGATGATCTATGTCTTCCTTTCTAGCAGCTTTCAGTATTTCGGATACACGCTCCATGTCCGTATTAAAGGTGGCTGGAGTAAGATCCACTTCGTAACTGCACTTAGTCCCGTCTTCATCTTCGAGCTCAGAGTGTTTTATGTTTTGGCGAAGGGAAACTGTGCTTTCTAGCTCCTTGGTCGTTATTAAAATGTTTGAGAAATCGTGAATCAATCCTATTTTATCCGGTTTTCTTTCGTAATCCCAGGCTTTCCGGAGATTTATAGCTAGTCTTTGAAGGATTTTTCTCCTGATGTCTTTATCAACGCTGCCTTGTTTGTTTGCATTTGGGTCGTCCCCAGCTCCAACGCTTCCACTAGATGAAGATGTATTCTTTTTGTCCTTCTTGTTGCCCGCTTTATTGACTTTGACATCGTATCGCCACAGCTTCTTTGGTGGTGTGATTTCTGTTCTGAAGAAGTTTGTCATGAGATCCTTATGGTCTATAGCGTGAGTTCCTGGTTCTTTTCCGATGGGGATAGCGTTTCTGACTTCGGTATAATCTTTTGGAAGGGGATCGTGCTCCCATTGTTGCAGGTTTAGGTCCTGGAGCTGTTTTTCTGACAAGGGTTTAGTTACTGGCTGATTTCTGTAGCTTGCCGGCGTTTCCTTTTTTGAGGCACTTCCCCCTCTGTTGCTCCCTCGGCCACCGGAGGAATTCGACCCTGAAGTACTAAATGCATTAAAAATGAATATAAAAACTCTAGTTTTAGGATGTTGAAGATTTGCAGTGCTGCTAAGTATTCAAAATTACACTTTTTACCTGTGTTGCATTGGGCGTCCTTGGCCTCTGGCTCCTTGGTTACCCGAGCCCCTACCTGATGTTCCTCCTCGGACTCCACCACTTGTCCCTCTGGCTGATTGCCCTCCTCTAGCGCCTCTTGTTCCACCTCCACCTCCCCGTTTCTTCCTTGAGGGGACTTTTTAAAGAAAGGAATTCGCTTTAAACTAACCATTCATTGTAATTTTTGAATAAACATCTTGTTTTATATGAATTATACCCTGCTGCCAATCTCCTTCATCCGCATCACTCATTTTTGGTTTTGTATCAAACAACTCGGGCCTAGTCGAATTTTTTTTGCATTCACGTTGAGAAATTTTGAGATTATCGCTTTGACTTTTTGGAGTTGAAACTTTTCTGTGAAGTGGGTACGGCAAAAATTACTTGTTTGGCTTGACTTGTTGTAAGAGAAGTGACCATGGTTACGCTCTGGGGGTAGCAGTTACTTCCGATAGGCCGTAGTGCTGTTGAGCTTTAGCTTGCCTTGATGTGCTTCATTTCACAGGACGGACGGCTTTGATGAATAATGATACGCCTTTGGTAGGGCAAGCTGACCTTTTGGCATTAGGGCCCTGGCATATATGCTAAAATGTAATTATATCATAGAAGGAAAGAATGCATGACGGATTCATTGTTTTAACAGCATGTAATTCATTTACTTATTTTATTATTTCAAACAATGACTCATACAATAAGTGATTATATACTAATTTATACGAGATACATCATCAATGAAAAACATTACCGTACTTAACATTCTACATACATCAAAGAAATTCCCCATAATAAGTAATTTTTGCCATAAAATTAGATTGAATATTCTTGCAAATTGTGGATTAAAGCATTTAATTCAACTCCGGGAAAAATTAATATACCCCTGTTCATCTCAGTCAATTAGATGAAGTGCATGGGGAACCCTTGAGTGATATGGGTGCTCCTGAGAAGACTGGCATTAAGTCTAATCAAACTTTCTTCGTCTCCAGCCCAATCCCTGTTCACAATTTGAAAATATAAATTAGTAAAAGTAATACCCAATAAAGCTTTAAATTATAAAATTATTTACAAATTTCAACTTACGTGTATCCAGCTCCCAATTCCTTGGCCCGTTTAGCGGCCCAATGGGCGTAGTATGTTGGAGCTGGGTAGCTCACAGACCGATTACAACGGGAGTACATGTAACAAAGAAAGTAACTCAAGCCTTGGATCTCGTCGGACGAGAAACCTGAATCGTCCCATAAAACGTTGTAATGAGTTGGTCTACTTGTTCCTTGCTGTGTATTTTCAAACAAGTTTTTTTTTTAATTTTGGAAGGAATGATAAGATTGTCAATTGTCACTACTATCTACTTTAGTTTATTAAAAAAACGAAGCTTACCCTTGCCCCTTGATGAGAGAGGAGATAAAAGTCACCGTGTTTTCCAACAATTTCTCGATCCACAACCGTTCCAGGGGGTGCATTGTTTTCCGAAATGTTTTTTCCTGATCTCACCATAAAACGAACTTTGTGCCGTTTTTGAACAGCAATAAACGTAATTGGAGGTTTGTACGACTCATGGCAAGAAATGCAGGCTTTACGTATGTCTCGCATTTCTTTTTGGAGAACCTGAAACAGAAAAAAAAAAATTTTACTCAAGTTTCTAAACGAAAGCGACTTAGAAATTTCAAATTGGTAGTATAATGTAAACCACTAATGAACTAACCTCCGGAAATTGAGTTTCCCCGACTCCGTCCCGGAAAACTAGAGAAAATACCAAGGTTAGTTTGCGTTAGTCTAATTTACTGAAGATAAGAGTAGTTTTTAAAGAAAATTTTACCAATTATTCGCTGTGGTTGGCATCCAGCTTTATTCTTGAAGGCGAACAACATGCTCTTGACGATTCTCTCAAGGTTTTCAACAACTTTTATGCCCAAATTAAACAAGCTGCTGAAAGACATTCGGATAATGAAGAGGAGAACGTTGGAGTGTTAACGCAATGTGTTGCGCAAAAAAACTACGATGTAGCAGATTTTTCCGTGGTAAATAACATTCTGTTGAAGATAAATTCAAAAATGGGTGGGGTTAATCACATCGCCCTGTTTCCGCAACCGGACTTGAACAATGTTAACATCATGAGTGTTCCAACTCTAATAATTGGAATGGATGTGAACCATCCGTCACTACCAACAAAAGGAAGGCCGACATCATATCCAAGTTACGCTGCTGTGACGGGAAGTTTGGACCGATCCGGAATGCCTTATATGATGCATATTCAGGCACAAGCGAGATTGTCCGAAAATGCCGGAGCTGCAGAGGGTGAGATTTTTTAATTTATAAAAATTACTAAATGAAAAATGCAATGAATTTTATAATTTTCTTTCGTCTACTTTTAGTTGTTGAAAACCTTGAATTAATCGTCAAGAACATGTTGGTCGCTTTCAGGGCTAAAGCTCCTAAAAATACACCACCAAGGCGAATAATTGGTAATCTATTTTAAATTACTAGATTACTACTCGACTCTTCAGTAAATTACAAGTATTCAAACTAACCTTAAATTTGTCATTGTCACTGTATTTCCTTTAGTTTTCCGTGATGGAGTCGGAGAAACCCAATTTCCCGAGGTTAGTACAGTTTTTTGTGGTTAACATTATAGTTCCTATTCAAAATGACAGTTCCCTAACTTCGAATGGCTTTTTACGCTTTTTTTAAGAACTTTAGTAAATGTTCATGTTTTTTTTTCTGTTTCAGGTTCTCCAAAAAGAAATGCGAGACATACGAAAAGCTTGCTCTTCTTGCAGTGACTCGTACAAACCTCCAATTACGTTTATTGCTGTTCAAAAACGGCACAAAGTTCGTT
>JAQGAA010001924.1:0-14012 GCA_034696425.1 Isotoma viridis | reverse complement strand
ACTTTCTTAATGTACACAGACGCACTATTTTCGGCTAGGAATTTTTGACTTTCCATCTATAAAAACAACAAGAATGTATCAGTCGTTACCTTCGGGAACAAGGAAAGGCACTGGTTCGTGAGGAAGAAGGAACAAATGCCATTACCTTCGTCCAGGTAACGTGAAAGGAATGCATAATGTGACAATTAATTAGTTTTTAAACGTTACGGATTTGAACGGTGTTTTCTTTTGTTTGCAGAATTTGCTAGATTTGAAAGATCGGTTCGACCACTTCCTCATTAACTCATTCAACAGTGATAAAATATTTAAGCAGATGATTGCGTCAGACTTTGAGTACTTCTTGAATCTTAATCAAAAATCTCCCGAGTACCTCTCCTTGTTTATTGACGATAAACTTAAGAAGGGTGTCAAAGGAGTAAGCAAACTTCACCTTTACCCTGTTGACACTTACTTATAGAGATTTTGGCTAAATTGACCTATATTTATGACTTTATTTAGATGTCAGAGCAAGAAATTGAAACCGTGCTTGACAAAACCATGGTTCTTTTCCGATTTCTGTTGGAGAAGGACGTGTTTGAACGCTATTATAAGCAGCATTTGGCGAAACGATTGTTGCTAAATAAGTCAGTGTCGGATGACAGTGAGAAAAACATGATTTCAAAGTTAAAGGTTAGAATTTATTGCTACTATATTTTAAATACAAAGCTATTCGAATGTTTTACCATAGCGTCAACGTGCATTATTAAATTGTTCTGGATTCTTCATTTTAGACTGAATGTGGGTGTCAATTCACAACAAAGTTGGAAGGAATGTTTAAGGACATGACTGTATCTAATACCATCATGGAAGAGTTCAAGGAGCATGTTGCTTCAACTCAGTGCAGTTTGCATGGAGTTGATTTAAGTGTGCGTGTTCTTACGACAGGGTTCTGGCCTACACAGTCTGCTAATGCAAAAGGAATTATTCCACAAGCCCCACGAGAAGCGTTCGAAGTTTTCAAAAGGTCTGACAATCTGAACAAAATGGTAAAATATATTTTAATTAATATTTAAAATAAAATTTAACTTTGTTTTTTAGGTTTTACTTGAATAAGCATAGTGGTCGACAACTTACTCTAAACCCTCAACTTGGTTCAGCCGATCTGAACGCTGTATTCTATGGCCCCCGAAAAGAAGAAGGGGAAGGAAAAGATGGCGCAAGTTCGTCAACGTCTTCAATGAATGCTGCAGCTGGGTCTAAGCTCGGACCACGAAAACACATTATTCAAGTTTCGACGTATCAGATGTGTATTTTAGTGTTATTTAATAACCGGGATGAGCTAACCTACGAAGAGATACTTCAGACAGACATCCCAGAGAAAGACCTAATTCGTGCCTTACAGAGTTTGGCCATGGGAAAAGCTTCTCAACGAATATTGACAAAGACTCCTAAAACTAAAGAAATTGAACCGTCAGACACTTTCAAAGTAAATGATTCTTTCACATCCAAGCTCCACAGGTAAACAAACTTTTACTAATAAAATTGAGTAAAAACGATAGAATAGAACAGATATAATATAATCATATATTTATTGTAATTTCAGAGTTAAAATTCAAACGGTTGCAGCCAAAGGTGAATCTGAACCTGAGCGTAAAGAGACACGAAATAAGGTTGATGAAGATCGTAAGCACGAAATCGAAGCAGCCATTGTCCGTATAATGAAAGCCAGAAAGAAGCTTCCTGTAAGATTTCGCATTTATTTGTACAAATTGAATTTTTTACAGAGATGAATGCAAAGATAACTCATAATTCAAATCTAATTTTATTTTTTAGCATGCTAGTCTTGTAGCAGAATGTACAGAACAACTCAAGAGCAGATTTTTACCATCCCCTGTAGTAATTAAGAAACGAATAGAAGGACTAATTGAACGTGAATATCTTGCGCGTACGACGGATGATAGGTATTGTATTAATTTCATACTGCGAGTCTAAAATCGTTTTGACTGTTCCTAATCCTAACTCTAATGATTTGCTGAATGGTTTTATTCATATTTCAGGAAAGTCTACACATACGTGGCTTAATGGTGTCGAACCTCTTAAGAAAATTAAACCCAAATCAAAATCACATCTTAATCTCACCCATTACTGCACTTCTATCTACATTTACGGAAATCCTGACTTCCCATTTATTGGTTACCCTGTACATGGCATTCGTCTTATTTACTATAGCGAAAGTAATCTCATCTGTTATATTCCATTTCTTTGTCTCAACACATCAGAACAGATTTCATTTGTACATGATATAATTTCAGTTTATTTAAAGCCTCTCGAAGTGTAAATTTTTGGTATAAAAGATTTAAAAAGTACTTGATGATTTGAAACGCCACAAGTCACTAGACTCGTTTAAAATCTTCTCTCCGGTAGCTAATATCTCATCAATAGATTTAGCGAAACCCAGCTTAATTTATATTCAATAGCCTCAATGGGACAAGAACTCCTTTTGTTGTTGTGTAACAGAATTGATTAAACATATTTATATGAACTTCTAAAGGTAGAACGAAGCAGGAATATTTCTGTCATCCATTGTCGTCGTTGTTCACCATATTTAATGACGGTGTGACATGATACCTCAGTTGATTCCCATGACTGGGTTTATCAATTGTATCGTAGCATTAACATCATGGCAAACGTTTTAATCATGATATCACACCTCAAGTCAATTGTGATAATAGTTAAGATAGAAAGTATCAGCGATTAATATTAATTGAGATGTGTTTTCTTGTTGTTTGTTGCTCCTACTCTTATTAATTAAATTCGTATTCATAAGTATTTCTAACTCAAATAGGCATGAAATAGTATGATTCAGCTGAGCAAATGTAAATATTATTAGGGAGTATATGTTATGTTAGTTGCTTATTTTATCACCCAATGAAATGGAAGTACGACTAGATTATTTATGAATGAATTACAATACTTGGTTACATTAGATTAAAACAATGGTATTTATAAAACGTATCCTGCTTTCTTTAATGTGCCAGTTCAACTAATTAAAAGGTTTTGATGGCTTTGATCAAAGACGGCGATTTAAGATAATTTTCCTATTTTTGTTTGAATGTGGACTCAATTTATAAACCAGAATTCTACAATACGAGTAAGAAATTGAGCCTGAATATGTTTTCTTTGTAAGTTATGTTACTCGAATTCCGGCTGATGTACATTTCAGAAGTAAAAGTTTACACTTTTTGAAAACAAGAGAGGTGCAGTTATACCCTATTTATACTGCTTCTGCTAGGTATGAATTTGAAGCCAAGATAAAATAGTCTAGACCGAAGGTTCCGTACCTTCAAGTAGAGGTTGATGCATATGTCAGATTTTCAACTGACATATAAATTGAATGCAAACTCCATGATCATCATCTAGAAGTTTCTGTTTTAAGGACAATTTAATAGTATGATTTCGAGTTAACTTGTGTCTGTATCGCTTAAGTAGAAAATACAATCATCATGATAAGAGAGGTTTAACGATGAAATATTATGCTCTCTCATTAATTTGATTGTGAAGTTTGAAAATACTAATAATTTCAGTTAAGAATTGAAAAAAATATGCCAGCAAGACAAATATTTAACTTAAAAAGTATGAATGAACTACACATTTAAAGTAAACTTTGTAAACAAGTGGGGATGGATTGTGTTAGGTGTAAATTATCTTTTAAGGACGTTCGTATTTATAAAATAAACTTAATTTTGTGGGACGGAGCAAGAAAATTTAATGTTACAAAAAGAACTCCAACCATAAAAAAATAATTCTTGTAACACGAAATAAAATAATTGATTAATAAACATGGTTTATTTGTATCACATCGACTAAGACATTTTTTGCTTTATATTAGTTCAGTGCAGCGAAAATAATTAATATTGGCCCTGTAACAGTTATATTATGATTCATGGTACTTTTTGCATTGCTTCTAATTTACGAATCACTTACTATATAATAAACTCTCCATACTTAATTTTTACTTCTGTGATTCTGTGAATCTGCAATAGCTTTTCATTAGGTTCCTAATATATCAAATCTCCGAAAAAGTCTTCCGAAAATCTAAACATCCTTGAAAATCTAAGAACAACTGAATATTTAAATTAAAATTTAATTTAAATTACTTTTTACCTTTAACCAAAACGACCTATAGCAAATACTTGCAATTCATAGGTAGACTAAAACTGTATAAATGAAGTAGAATAGCCATTTTTAGTATTTTATACTTATTTTACCTAAACATTTCATAATTTGGAAGTAAAGTATTAAGAAGTTTATACTTCTTGCAGTTACAACTACAAAAGTTACAATACAAAATCCATACGACATTTATCCCCTCACATGCATAGATTACTTCCCCAAAGCAAACATTGCATATTTAAATTATGTTACCCAATTAATTATTTTTATTTTTGAGTTTAAAACAAAAGATCTTTTATGTTTTTAAATCACTCTGTTTCTGGATTATTCGGATGTGTTTGTGAGTTGGATTTGGATGCAAGGAAGGTAATGTATAGATTTTCATAGACTTCATAGAATATAGAATGTTTATATATTGTTCACAAAACAATTATAAAATTATAAAGAACCAACTACAACGAAAGTACTATTGCTTGCAGAGCTTGCACTATGAGATAAAATGATTGATAAAAAAATATGCGAAATAAAACAGACAGTACATAACTTTCACCTCGTATTTAAAGCAATAAAGACAACCCATTAGCTGAGAATCCGCTAGTATATTGACTTAAATGTTCGTGTTAGTCTCGATCTCTCATAAGCTAAATTAGGTCCAAACAGAGTTCAACAACATGCATTTAGCCATGCAATTTTAACTTAAGTTATGCAATGCTAAATTTAACCTTTCTATCTACCCAACCTAAATCCACCTTTTGTCATTTCTACCTTTTCCCTTCAGGGAATTTTGCAATTTTGCATTGCGTTTGTTGAATTAACCATGAGACAGACGGAAGTAAAAACGTCCACAAAACCACAGAAAAAGGACATCGTCAAGGGACTAGACTTGACTGTTATTCTTCTCTCAAACTTTTTATTTAGGTTTTAGTTGTTTTTAGTACAGAATCTTGCAGTGATGCATGCATGCTTCATTTGTTCCCGTCATTGAGTAGTTAATGAACTGTAATATACATACAACTAGACCACAAGTCTCTCTTTTGCAGACTTGCTTTCTCCCAAAAGAAGGCACATGGTACACACACACGGAAGAATTTACATGGTAGTATATAAAAACCAGAAGCATATTTTGACATGGTGTTGATTACCCAAGTATTTTGTACAAGAGTTCATTATTTTATGTAACTCTTGTCCTGAGATGCGTTTTCCTACGTTAATTTTATTTCTGGTGATTGTAATAAAAGTTGTAATCACATTTTGTAAAAAAAAATCTCTCAAGGTTTAGCCAACCAATTTTGAAGGGAGAATAGGGTATGGAATAAGTCTTAAATGATGCTCTTCAAAAACATTACCGTTAAGGTTGATGAGGAGCTAAAACTCTGTGAGAGAGTGAAATGAGATAGGGCATCCGGGGAGAAATGAAAATGAAGGTACTTTCTCCACTTTCACTATTGGTCCTTTTATACGTATTATTTTTTATTATGGAATTTATACGTACGTAGTAGGAGAAAGAAAAGTTAGAGTGTATAGAACTTCTCTTTGAGGAAGGGGGGGGGGGAGGTGGTGGGTTTAAGTAATCAGTATGATAGTATGGAATAAAAATGAGGAAGGAAATACGCAATTCGAATGTTATTACTGATACGTAATACGCGTTGGATGGAAGTTGGAATCAAATTAGTTTTTAACATTATGTGTATCAACTTTTCCCTTGAGTTGAGATCATGAAAATGTTTGACTCAGCATTTGTTTTTTATTTTGACGGATTCTCCAATAACATAAATAAATTCATGAACTTATCGGCTCTTGTTTGTACATTTTTTTATGAGTTTCTTATTATTATTTTAATGTCTATTTGGAACTTTGTTTGAACAATAACAAATAACAAGTTTCTTATTTCTTTTAATATGTTTGAGGAATTACGTTACAAAAGGTCGGAGTTGACTCTTTTTTATTTTGCAGGATAGTCATTGTAGTAGTAATAACAGCGTTATTATCACCATACGTCTTTCGTGTATCAGGATGATGAGATCATCCACCACCCTATGGTCTTCTGGGACCAGAGGAATCTCCAGAATGAAGCAATGAGTAGTGAAATTTGCATATAAATCTTACATGACGATGACAAATGATTAAAAGGGTAGTCTTGATACATAAGGACGTACAAGACAACAACATAACAAGGGGTTTGTCTCATTTTGGTAGGAAGAGTGGTGTAATATCCTATTTCGTTACTACTACTAAACTACTACTGAGCTTACAACCACTGGAATAATGTTACCACTGACTATCATCACTACTACTACTTTATACTTTGGAGTATTTCCATCTCATCTTGTTCCTAAAATGAACTATCTGAATATTGTACATGTCATTCTATTATATTTATAGTCCAGAATCTATCTAACTGTATCATATATCTTTCCCTTTCTTGTCTCCTGTCTATTTCATTTGTCAAGGCTCATGTGCATCCGGATGAAGTGTTAATGAACTGACATAGAGAGGAACTACAAGTAAACTATTAAGTAGTAGGGTGACATCCTGGTTTATCCGTGACATGTCCCGATTTTAAAAACCCGGTTCTTGAGTTAAGAAAGTGTTCTGATTTTTTATTAAAATTTTCTAATCATGCCTGATTTCTGAATTTTAGGCCTAATATTCTGCATAAGCTAACAAAATATTGCAAAAAACACTATAAAAATATTAAAGTTTCAGAAGGGGTGTGACTAGAAAAGCGTCAATTTTTTTTTGATGAATTATGGTCACCCTAAGTGCAGTAGTAAGGTTTAGCTTAAGCTAAGCAATGGAAATGCGATGGTAAAATAGTTCAATTTCTAGAATATAAAACCCTCAAGAGTTACTCGTTGCCTCTGATATTCCGATCACTCATGTTGTAAGCAAATGGACTTTATGGAAATAGGACACATGCATGCAAGGATTTTAGGAGATGATTATAATATTATGTTATGCAGTAGTTAAAATGTATGCTTTTAGATGAACTTGATTCCCTTTTTGTAGAGGTTTTGCCTTGTGTCATGTGTCACCTCAGTAGTGCTTCTGCCTGTCTGCCTCTAGCTCTCTTCTTTCAACATTCGAATTATTGCTTATCACTCTTTCCCATTAGACCCTGTTTGCATTTCTTCCTTTCTAACTAAAATTCTATCTAACTATCGAGTAAATTAGAGATGGTGGTGGTGGTGATGGTGAGGGTGATTATGTACATGTAGAGTTCTAAAAGTAATAAAATTCATGAAGGAAATCTTCTGAAATGAAATGAAATTGCATGCTTATACATAGAAACAAGCTAAAACGCATAAGAATAATATAGCAGTCAGGGTCGACTTCATGTGAATGTGATTCTCTTCAATCAAACAGGACCTGACGACCCATCAGACCTTCTTAATCTCTTATTTCTGCCATTATCATACTGCTTTTGTTAATATTCCTCTTTTGTCAAATTAGCATTACTCCATGTACTCCCATTATCTTGTGCTGGCATGGCATGAGCAAGCAAGTAGTTTTTGGGGGTGCTGGATACTTATTTTGAGACTTAATGTAGTTGTGAAAGTTAATCGAGTAGAAAGTTGAATATGTGCTTAGGCATTAATATGAGAGTGTAATAGCTGGAGCAATATGAACATCAACGCAAAAGGCAATTTCTAATGTTTTAAGACGTTCGATCTAATTATTTACAAAAAGTTATTACTTCTTTCCAGAACTTTTACCAACAATGAATTTGTATTTTGTATGCATACAACGTATTAAAAGCAGTCTTATGTCTAATTTTAAATCACTTGATAGGAAGTTAACTTTTTAAAAGTATTTAAGCCTAAACATGTCACGGTTCAGGGGTCATATATTGCTATTTAAGATATTAAATACAGTTTAATTTGCCCTTGCTTTGGCATATAGAATGGGACAGCAGGGAAAGAAATCTTGGAGCAATTTACCAGTAACTACTAAATAGTAGGGAAGAGTAATAAAACTAAAGTCAATTGATCCTCTCTTACTTAGAAGAGTGAAAGTTTTTGAATTTAGTCATAAAAATAAATCGGGATGAAACTAGACAGACAATATTACCCAGTGCTACTGAAACTATAACTAACTATGAAACAGAGTTTGATCCCTGGCCAGGTCGACATCAACATCAACTTGGCATGCTATGGCCCAAGCTGGCCTGTACTGGCTTTTAGGTATGTGTAATGTCTCCCATGAGATGGTTGTTAATTGGTAAGGAAGTTTAGGCTTGTAAGTAGTATTTTTAGTTGAAAAAGCGTGGTGGTAAGTAGTAACCTGGTAGGTAACTACTACAGGTTGGGTGGATGGTCGGGGTGAATTTCTCCGAAAAAAGTGACTAACTTCTGTACATAAGTAATTACCTAAAAAGTCGTTTTAACATAGTAGACTACACTCAGGCTCAATATTTCCTACTTTTTTTGTGAAGGGTTAATTCATAGCACGATATAATTGTTAGATTAAGTACATCTAGGTTTCATGCAGCGATGCTATTAATGTAAATATTTAGATAACATGGAGATGGGAACTTATTAGGTATTTATGATGAGGAATAAATTCTATCATGTGAGCTTTTTCATGAAATTAATGAATTTTAAATTTTAGCATTTATTCGTATGAAGACTGAAATTAAAAAATCTGAACACTTAAAATACATCTAAATTCTATTAACTTTTCCTTAACAAAAAAGGCTTAAATAAAAATGCTCATAATATAAAAAAGTGTTACTCTACATTTAAACAAATTGGTACATTTAAGCATGCAAGTACACATTATATAAGTTTTAAATCTGTAAAATGATCTCTTCCAAATGGTAGATTCACTTTTGCAACATTCTGTTTTTTATGTCTTGTTGCATTTAACAACTTAATCTTTTAATGTTTAATTTAAATTGTTATTGTGTATTTGAAACATTTTCATCGTAGGGTGAATACAAGATAAAAATTTAAAGTTCTTTATAATACCTTCAGGGTATCTTATTTAAATTTCTACAATATATGTATTAAGCAGCACACCGCAACTAAAGAAGACAATTAATTTCACTTGAAAAAAAGAGGGCCAGGTTATGTGAATTGTCTCGGGAAACACTAATGATATTAGCTCCAGCAGCATCACTACAACTACAAGGGATCGAGGGGGTTGTATTTTATTCCTATAATAAAAATCCTTCCTACTATCCACTTAAGTAAGTATCTAGAAAGTTGGTGATGCACACTAATATAACTACAGTAATAGTAATAGGAAATCGGTATTGGGTTTGTAAAGTGATCTCGAGTACACAAAATAAAAGCATTACCTAAAAAGGTAATATTATTATTGCTACTGTTTCCCACTCGTTACTTTAGTACTGCTTACTACTGCCAACATCAACTCAACCCACACTACCACTGCCTAGATCTTTTTGAAGTGGATTCTTGTTCATTTGTTATTTGAAAATGAACGGGAGAAAGGAAATGAAAGAGAAAGCAATAATGTATTAGTATTACATTATATAGTCCTACTGACTCTAAACTAGGCATGCATATCTATATAGTAGTATGGAAATTAGACTCGGGCTATATATATATTATTGTAATAGTACAAAATAAGTTGCATCACTAAAGTAGATAAAGTATAAGAGCAATAATATTTGTATGCAAATCTTATTGAGGAAGACAGGTATTATTAGTTTGTGCAAGAGAAAGAAGGGGAGTGAAAGTACCTTGAGGATAAAGTGCATCGGGTGTCTTTCTATCTATCTATTCATCTTGAATGATATCTAAAATGTATGAAAACTCGTAGTAGAGATAAAGCCGCAAATCCCACTACCGGATGCAATGGAATCGCATGGCTGATGGAGATAGAATATTATATTGGACTGTGTGTGTCATATGCTTAATGTATTTGTTCGTATGCATGTCTGTCTGTGTGTGTGTGTGTAGAGATATAATGTAAGAGAAAGGTCTGACAAATGAAAATAAATAGCTTCTATTACATTATATTATAGCCTGGTATTATTAGTATTACCAATATTAGTGTAAAAGTTAACCCTGAGTAGAAGAACTACTGAATGTGAAATGACTACCTACTAAGAATTGCATTTAGGTAAAATGATAGGAGGTGATGTTATAGGTGCTAGTGGAGAAGTCAAAGTTGGCAGAGGTGATTGTAATGGTGATCATAGTATGAGTTAGACATATTATTGTGTATGAGGGATATATTATATAAAGTTAGAGAATGCTAAGGGTTATAGGTCGGGTGGTGGTAGTATTAGTAGTAACAGGGTAGTTAAAACTAAATTGCGAAAATTTCCAGGCACTTTAACCAAGTCAAAGAGTTAAGTCAGAGGTGACTAAGATGAAGCGAGCGTTGCAAAAGGTAAAAAGTGGAGTAAATAGTAGGTGAGTCATTTTATTATTACTGAGAAAAACTCAAGCTACCTAACCAGGTCGGCACTACTGTGTGTGTTTGTCAGAATATTATGTCACGTTTTCTATATTGATATCTTTTCATAACGCTGTTGGTTGGAGTCCGTGTTTAAAGTCAACTGGAATAGTAGTATTGTAGGTCTTGTTATTAGGTTTTGTCTGGGTGGTTGGCTCTCGGTTGGGTCGTCGTGCTCCTTGGGTGATGTGATGTGACGATGATTCACACTTTTGGACTTTCTCTCAATTCATTCATTACATATTTACTCACTTTCTCAGACCAAAAAGTTTGCAAAATGTAGTCATCATATATACATAGGTAAACTTCGACAAGGAACATGAAGTGTACCTATTACATGATTCTACCCGGCTGTGTCATACAGGACTACCTACCAACACCACCACTACCATTTCATTTCATCGTTTCCTTTTTGGCCATGACTGGCTGAGTCGCTTGAACCTTATAACAGTTCTATTCATTTCTATTGTAGTAGTAAGTACAGTCTTCAGTTTGATCTTTCTTTCTCTCTGAAATACGAAACCCAAAAACCTATCTTTCTTTCTGTACACTAATACCACCACCACTACCACGTAGTAATGTCCCAAGGTACCTACTCATATGCATGCTTGCTTTCCCTCGACCTAAGGCTATGTAGTATTGGTATAAGGTATGTGTATGTGCAAGGCTTAATGGTGAATTTGGCCTTTGTCAATGCTGGTCAGGTAGAAGGAATTTGTCAGGAGCAGAGCTTCTTTAAGCCCATTGCTCCCTTTTCATTCCAAATAACCAGAGAAAGCACATCACATCACACAACCTGTGATCATGATCCTATCCATTGCTTTTGCTACCATTGCCACTACTACTACTAACTAACCAAAAATAAAAGAAAGGACAAGTATAAAACACCATCAGTAAAATAGCTAAAGATCGACCCCAAAACTCTTCTTGTTTTACTTCCAGACAGTGTCGATGAGTCTTGTGTTCGCTTCATGATCACAATAATAATACGGTAAAAGGTATTATTATTATATTTCAGAGTACAAATATCTCTCAGAAATACCCATGCCCTAGTCTCCTCACCCTAACCCTAAAGTGCCCTCCCTCATATTACAACATAGGTACATAGGAACAAATGCATTTGAGTCATACTGACTGACTTAACTTTGTCCAAAAACTCATCAAAAAGCAAAAGACCTTTTGTTTTATGAACATATCCTCCTCCACGACCTCTACGACATTACACCCCCCTTATGTAATGCTACTAACCTTAAATTACTAACTTGGTTAAGCTAGGTTTTCAAGTCTCAGTCCCCCCTTACAAGATATGGGTTGCTGTTTTTATTCGATATTAATGCCCCCAAAATCCCCATCACCATAATATACCTATGCATAAGGCTTTAGTGAAAATATGTCGCACCCTAGCTTTACAAAGCCTATGCCCTTTTTCCTTAAATAATAATATCCCTCTAACTAAGCTCATTTAATTGTCTTCATTTTCTCCTCGAATGACTTGTGGCAGTTCTAGTGATAGTGGTGGTGGTAGTACATCATAATAATAAGATAATAATAATATCACATCATTGTATACTTCTACTACCTACTATATTATGCACCTCAACATAAAAGTTAGGGTAGAATGGAACCTGTTGTCATATTCATTGTATTCTATCTTCTTTTGTGGTCTATTATTGTTGTATTATGAACTATGTTTCACTCCCAGTCTTCATAAGCTGGAATAATAACATTATGGATGGGTGTGAGTGTTAGGTTCTAATAATGTATTTCATGGACAGATGAAGATGACTTCTCTACCGAAAAATGGGACCCATTACATTTTTGCAGAATAATATGAGCCAAGTTACTTAGGGTGGATGATAATATTTATGTTTTATGTCTTGTTCCCTTACGACTGCAGTATTGTACTACTGGGTCTTTTTTCTAACCATACTTTCCTTTTCATTTCATTTCATACTATCTCATACAAGTTGTAATGTGTAAAAAGATGATACACGCTTTTACCGTTTTCCTCTACTTATTATTACTTGGAATGATGGGGTGGGTACTAGTGGTTAGTAGTAGTAGTAGAAATGCTTTGAGTACTGTGTAATTCTTATTACTCGAGTGGGTAAAAAAGATTCATTCCTGTAATAAGAATAAACAGGAGAACCTATCTTCATCGATAAAGACATTTTGAGTAAAATTGTTCTTTTTTATTAAAGTTTCTACATACAGTAACCACCACCACTGATTCTCCTTTGTGTGTAAAATATAATACATTTTATTAGCGTTTTTTTCCGGCATTTCTTAGCATTTTGGACTCCGGAACAAACGTGTACCTATATGCTATGCAGACTAATGTTGTTGTGTAACAGTACTAACAATAATAACTAAGATCTAAACCAACACCACCGTGAGCCAAAACTAAGAATACGATGGATGTTTAGACTTTGGGAGAAAGTATTGTTAGGAAAGCAGTTGGAGAGAAAGAGTTTGAACTGGAACTTCTTGCAAAGAAGTTTGAGACTCTTGGAAATGAGACATTGTAAAGAAGTCTCGCCTTGTCAGTTTTATGGCGAAAATATTATGATGATGGACTCCCTCTCTGCTCATGAAACAATGTAATGTGTGTATCACTCCATGAACGCTTTAATCTCAGCACACAAGATCTTATACACGAACTATATAGCTAAATCATTCTATACTACTACTAGTCGACTAGGGTAATAATGTTCAAGAACGGAAAAATAATGATAGAGAGAAAGCACAAGCTCCTTTCAGAATAATATCAAAGCTAATGTACAATATATAATGCTAATAATATTTGAAGTGTGGGTGCATCCCATTCAACTCTCGTAACAAACCCAACAACCTAAAACCTAAAGAACCTCAGCAAGCCAAGGCCTTATGAGTACAGGCAAAAAAATAAAAGCTTATAAAGAAAGGTCTTTTCCTTTTTAGTTGGGGTTTTTACTATGACCTTATATTATATATATCATAAGCTTGAGTAATAATAATATTCTTGTAGTTATAAATTGGCTAAAAGTGCACGTAGTGGTCCGGTAGTCCTAGTGGTCGGTGGGTATTCGATGGTGATATTCTCATGGCTTGGTGGTGGTGGTGGTGGGTGGTGGTGGTAGATTTATGGGCTTGAAGACTCTCTCTCTCGTCCATTTTCAGTGCACTTCATCCTCTCAAATTCTACTTGATACAACATACATACAACTACTTTCACTACTTTCTCCCACTTTCATCCATTTCCACTTTCGAGAAGATTGCTAAAATAGCCAATTTTATCTTGTCCACAGAATAATACATGGGGGTATAGAAAGAAATGCATTTGAGTGTGTTTTTTAAGATATAATGTTGTTGGTTGAATTTGATGGATATAAAATTATTTGTCAGATTTTGTTCAGATTTGAGTCAACTATAGGGGAATGATTGGCAGGTGA
>JAQGAA010001923.1:0-14016 GCA_034696425.1 Isotoma viridis | reverse complement strand
AACATCCATCCGATCCATTTACTCATTTGCTTTGCTTTGCTTTTTAGTCTTTTCGTAGTGTATAGTTTAGCCTCTAGTTTTGCTCTCGTGGAGTATTTAAATAATCTCATCGTTTTATATTTCATGAGTATCAAGCAGCGTTAGTAAGCGTATAAATGGAAGGACGTAGGAGTCAAAAGAAGATTGACTGGTAAAACATGCAATGTGGTATAATAATGTGGACAAGTGCAAAAAAAAACTGCACGTTTAGTTTGCAAACCAGAATTAACAACAAGCATTTAGAAAACTGCGTAGAAAGCATTCGACATTCCGGTCTTTCAGCCACTCTGACTCCAACTAAATGTTCACTAACTATTCCTTCTTCATTTACTTGAGTACTTTGCAGTTTTTAATGCATCATTCCTTTCTCTCTCCGTGGGACATTTTCAATGATTCTTGCCAAGACCAGAAAAGATCTACTAAAGTCTATAATCCTATGCAAATAAAAAACGAGGACGCTCTGCTGCTACGGTCTTCGACTTGCAGGCACCAAAGCCTAACTAACCAATTGAACCCTCTTTAATCAACACGCACTTAAAAACAGAAGAATCAATGCCAAAACTGGGCCAAACATAATTTTAACTAACTTACGTGTTACTTGCTATTAGTCAACTTCCAAGAGTTCTCAATGTTTTTGAAGTACCGAAATGATATTTACTTTATTTGATAGCTGATGGGTTACGAGTTAACTCTTTTATTATATTGCAATTGCAATCAGCTTGAGTCATTCTAGATTTAATCTAGTTTATTCCGCTCAGTATGGGGAGATCACAATAATAATAGCCAAAAATGTTGGGCTAGGCATTAGTACTACAACACGATACAATATGCGTGACTGCGTGAGTGAAAACAATACAACTTACATAAATTTATACTATACACAAACCAGACCTAGTTTCCGCAATTAAACCGTGTCACAAAATCTCAACTAGTGAAGTAATACATATTACAGCTTTCAGCACGTTAAGGTTTCGGCAAAAAATTTTGATTTTCGATACTCTAATGGCATTCGAACATATTTAAGGGAATAAATTGAGGAACAGAAAGTTCAAAATATGCTCACTTGATTTCCTTGAATACGCTGACGATGATTAAGCCAAATATAAATAAACTATTTCACATGATAAACATCATTACAATAATTTGATTTATTTTGCGGAACCTAGTATTAAATTATGAACCACGAAATACTATAACCAGAATCAATTAATATTTATTACAACAAATACAAATACAAGGAACCCATACCCAACTGTCAGCCATGGCCCTGTAACCAGTTTTTTAAGAAGTTCTTAAGAAAAAGTCTAATATCTAGTAAACAATTTCAAGTTCAGGGATGATCGACTCATTAAACTTATTCCATTTCATTATGTTCAAACTTATCTTGAGGTATTGTAAAATGATTGGAGAATGAAGGAAAACATTTGTACTGTATCTCACGAATGACTCACTCGCGTCCTACTAAATGATATCTTCGTATCAATTAAACAAATTCTAGATTTATTGAAAGCAACTGAAAACAACTACACATCATGGAGTAGTGCAAAAATAAATGTATATCTTCTCTTTTCTCAGATTTCCAGTTGATAGAAAGATGCAGGTAGCAATGGTAGCATGCATTCTCAATATCGTAAATCCTCAATTAAGTAAACTGTCCTTTTTCGCAATTCCGAAGATGCACCTAAAAAGACTATAAAAATACTAGCTCTTTGCATACGCGACAGTTTTACTATTTAGATACGGGGAAAATCTTCACCTAGCGGAATCATAAATGTCGTCAAATTATACCCAAGATCTAGTGACGCTAACCTTGACTCTGTCTTGACAAACGCTTTCATTCATTCTTTAACCAGGAAACAGCCATGAGCATCTCTCAAGATTCTCTGCTTGACAGCTAAAGAGTACGAACTTTCATTACATTCATGGTAAATTGGAGATAAAAATGAAAAGGTGGTAAAGGCGATTTGTTTACTTCCAACTTCCAATGGAAGAAATAAATAGAAATCATAGCATCTCATTTTAGAGTACCGGAATAAACTCAATTAAATACGGCGAGACGCTGACTGAGAGTGTTACAAAATAAATGAATTTACTATAAGTTGCATTATCTTAAATCTAAATCCTGAGCCAAAAAGTTCAATAAATCTTAGTAACTTTTTAGTCCATTATTTCACAGTGCACCCCCAACTCGACCCGGCATTTATTATACACCGTTCATAAACATATGACAAGCAAATTACCTTAATATTTATCAACACCAACCCACACCACTACTATTAGACCATTACATTTAGTAAAAGCAACTGTGTATGTGTATGTATGTCATTCTTCCTTAATTACCTACAAATACCTATATTCAATATTCCTCTCTACATTCGTACAATCATGACCACAGAAATGTTTTCCTTGAGCCTATTATTCCATTCTCAACTTTCGTCTTTTGTCTGTATATCAGGCTGTGAAGATGTCAATGTCAACCACGAAAAGACTACAGCAAATCAAGAAAATGTCAAACAATGAAACTCTTCTTTTGAGTCTTTTACGTGTTAAAGTGCATATTTGACTTTTTAACTTTAATTCAACATTCAACTATCTCTTTCTATATCCAGCTCCAGGCATCGTCGTCAATATCTTTCGTCATCATCATGATCACTCTTCTTCAAGCCAAGAAGGCACACGACAAGATCAGAGATAAGTCAGTCAATACTCGCTAGTCGTAAGCTATTATTGCTAAATAACTTGAAGAACATGACTCGTACTTAGTTTACTATATTTGGATACAACCATAGAAATATTATTGGATACAACATACAACCAATTGTAATATATAATTATTATTATCTTCCTGTTGCTCGAGTTTATTCTTAAATTGCCTCTATTAAAATGTGGTTACCGAAACTGAGTTACACTGAAACTAACGAGCATTTATAATTTATATCATATCTTTGGTTAACCTTAGATATAGTAAATGTTTCAGGCATTCAGCGCATCGTCATGTACAGAAAGAAATGCGAAACCTCGCTCACTCAAGTTTGCACAACTCAAGCCAAATCGACCAAAAATACACATTCGGATCTATTTTGGAAACCTTTTACTTTACTCCTCTGTCCTCAGCGTCATTTCATTGCATCAGTTCTTGAACTTTCAAATACCTTTCATCTTGAATGTTATTATTAGTTAGAATAGAAGCATCCATAGACTAAAGACTAATAAATACAGAACTTTATTTCAATTCAATAAATTGCTTATTGGCAGAGTTACTGTTTACGTCACATAATAAATAATTGATTGAGTTCGAAGGATAACAAATTAGAATTTGAAAGATATGACGAAAATAAACTACCGTAAAACACGAATTAAGCGCACCCCCTAAATAAGTGCCAAGGGTCTAAAGGGTATGTGAAATATTAAACGCACCCCCGGAATACGTGCCCATCCCCAATATTGTGTGTTACGCTTCTAATGCTTTCCTTCATAATTTTTCCATATTTAATAATTTTCTTAATTTTCAATATAAAATCCATATGAGAAGTGCGCAATTAAAAGTAGAAATTGAAGATTTTGCTCTTGAGGTTGAGGTGGTAGACGATTTGGAAAATTTGAAAAAACTCATGTTATGTAATGGTTCTTGAATGATTTTGTGAATAAAAATGAATTTTTTTGTAAAAAAATTGTATTGAAATATTAACCGCACCCCCGGAATAACAGCCCTCACTTTTCAGGGTTTGAAACATTAATCGCACATGCATGCTTAATTCGAGTTTTACGGTACTTCTTTTACTTTCTTTCCCATACCGCAAACGACAATATTAAAATTCTCGAATGACATTTTTCTTTACTAATACATTACATATTATCTTATTTCATGAGAAGCATAAAAATAAGCTATACTTGAATTTCATTCCAATTAAAGAGTAGCGGAAAAGAAAAATGAAACCAGAAGAGTATTCTTGCACACAATTCGTTTATAAACTAGACTTTTGATAACATTTAATATAGTAAAAACAATATATTGTGTTACTAATTTTATGTTTTTATTTGATAGTAATAAGTTATAGCTATTATTGTTATATATCAATCAGGTAAAAAGTTTTTGATATTTTCAGATACGGTTTGTATTATAACTTTACAATTGCGTTCAATATTATCAATCATCAAGTTCCTTTGTAAACGTCCTTGAGCGAAGATCAAGATTCATAATAAAAATCAACTCGTCAAAAACCCATTTCTCGGATACGATTCAGTTTCATCTAACATTTCTCAGATTTCTTGTAACTAGTAAAGTAAATATATCTATCCTATCGAAGTAAACTATGTGTAACATGAAAGAAATTAAAGATATTTGTTATATCCCAACCCCAACTGACTGCTATAGAATGTTGGAGGTAAATAAAGACATAAAAAGAGTTCAAAGGTTCTCAGCTCAACATGCTTATGTAATTATTATAAGGGCGAATTGCTAGTCCTCTTGATTTTGGCTGGTACTCGGTACTCCATATCTTCAGAAAGGGTTAGGGTAGCAAAAATGATTATATTGTGAGTAGTTCAACGATTCGTAAATATTAGGATGATGGTTAGGAGTTCAATCTTCGGCAAATAAGGGCGAATAAAAGATAGACGACCTGATGAGCTAGTCTTGAGGCCAAGAAGGCCTTTAGCAGTAAAGTAAAGCAATATAATGACATACCAACACAGCAAACAACCTTCCTTGGTTATTTTCTCTTGTTGACAGAACTACAAAAAGGGCATCCCTGAAGAGATACAATGGGATGGGTGATATATAGATATATATATATGTTTTTAGTACATCACATGAAAGTCTTCATCTTTATTTTATTATACTCACTTTTAATGACTGGAACTAGTGGAAGGAATATGCCAAAACTATGTAATGCGAGGTGTAAGAAACGATAAGAACAGGTAAATGAAAGTAACCAGTTACACTTTACCAGATACTAGGTTCTAAGAAGCCTACACATACTTCATCGGCGCCAGAAAGTCCAAGGGTTACCTCACCTGGGCTCACCTTGCACAACAATTGTTAATATAATACCTTTCTTCATTTCGAAGTCAAGACTGGGTTTTGCTTTTACAGCCTACCTATATATGCCTGAATGGCTACGTCAGACTTCAGGTCCTTTTGTCTGCTACCTCTTCTATTTTAAATTTTAATAGCTCTCAGTTGTTCCGTCTCAGTTTACGATTTTAGCCAGCCTTCACAGGAGATAGATGGGCCAGAGGGTACAGGTAAGACAGACTATGAACAGACTCTTAAAAGCTATCATAATAAGAAATCTATCCTCTTTACAGATAACTCTATTTTAGTATCGGCATCACATCACAGACATACTTTACTGTATCTTATACTACAAACTAACAATCGAACCTAACAACTTTGCCTTTACTTAAGAGATCTGGTTGCAGACGCAGACGTAGACAAACTGAATTGTCTATTGTGTTTTTGTATTATTTTTTAAAATAGTAAAGAAATTGTAAATTGTACTGATGAGTTCAGTATAAGTGATAGAACTGGAAAACCAGCTAAGCCTCATCCTCATCAATTCTTTTCATGGTATGCAACTTCAAAACTAGATTGAATTCTTGGAAAACAATACTAACAAGGACAATAGGGAAATGGGAATACCCCCCAAAGCGGACATTCTAGTACACAACAAAGATACAAGGCACCTGAATTTACAGTCTATAGCCCTTTCCGATTACTAAATTCATGTATTGTATAGTAAACCACTTTACTTATTTACATGGAACTTATAACCTAACCCAGCTATTTCGAAATTCTTATGAATTTTTCTTTATATTCTTTCTAAGAATCACGCTGATTGAAACAGATTAACGCTACATGCTAACATGCTCAATTAATGCCTACGACGAATTCCAAGTATTATATAATTTATAATACGTTCGTTTAGATCTTATCCTTATATCAAGGGTTATGGTTACATTTTAAAGTGAAATTTAAATTAAACACTGATGATAGTTAGTTGGTGGTTATTGTGATCTTATGGTAATATTAGGGGAGGGCTCAACCTATTCCAGTTACTGTTTGACCTGAAGTACCTGCCTGAAAGCCAAATTTGTTTAAAACCTTATCTTCTATCATTTTCAGCACATGCTCAATAACTAACTCACTTTCGAAACCCCTTTTCGTTACTTTTTGACAAATTCAATTATTCAATTGCTAATTGATAAGAATTTCTGACAGCAAATCAAATATACGGTACAAAGGTGCAAGCTTTTTCATGAAAGTGTAAATGTCAAGCTTTACTTAAGTACAAGCTTATAAGTTTGATAAGTTTCATTTTGATAGTTGAATTAGCAATAATGACAAGTACATGTATATTTCAATCATCTGGACTGACTCATTATATATAACAATCTTATTTATACCTATTATTGTGTAAATATACACAGGACCCTTTTTGAGTACACTGTGGTTTATATTATTAGGACAGAGAATCTATCACCCTCAAATCTCACTCTAATAATAAAAAACCCGTCTTTCTTTCTCATTACAAGAAGTTAAGATAAGAGCTAGTTTTATTCACATTGAGAATAAAGAATTTCTACTAGGTAGTCAAAGTCGAGTGAGCTTAGAACAGGTGAAAGAACTTGTATTTTATAGAAAAACCTGTGAAGGCCACGACGAAAATACTATACGTAATAAAATAAATAATCTTTTATACAAAAATAAATATAAAATACATGCACCTTTCATCCCACAACTACTTGCTGAGACTGCATTTTATTTTACTTTATTACAATGCATATTATCCTTCGTATTGCTTGAATGATGTTACGCATCAGTTAGGTTTTGAGCTGCCTATCAAATAAATGGTAATAAATACAATGGAATCTTCACTTGTCGAAAGCTCTCGATGCTATTCTCAAGTGGTAACTGCTAACAATAAGAAATGCTAATCTCTACTATATACCAGCAGCGATTATAGAAACCTTTCAGTACTTGTAGTTAGTTTGTGGATCACCTTTACCATATTAACATACCATTTTACTTAATTCAACATTATCTGCCTACTGCATTTCATACACCTCATCATATCATCATCATCATGACTTCAATATAAAGTATCCTATCCTCAACAAACTTACAAATAACAAAACCAGACTCAGACCAGAAAAGATTACTTGTTCTCTGTTTCGTAGGTATTTTCCAATGAAATAAAACAGGCTAGGCTTCCCTCAAGCAAAAAACACTCGAATTGTTCATGATAATAATAATATGACGCATAGATACAATCCTCATGTTCTCATCTACCACCACCAACCAACTGATTATTCATTCACTCATTCAATTTATTCCCCACAACCATTGCATCTCCAATATAGGTATTCCATCCTTGCAGTCAGTCGAGTTCTATCAAATTAATGTTATCTTCATCAGTATCATCAGCAAAAGAAATGAAGAGCTGTATACAATTAAATAAAAAATGAATATCTAACTGCTATGCTGCCTATATATTCTAAGGTCTATAATGTCATGTGTACTTTATTGTACGTATTATTTAGTCTCCCAATATATTATAATCACACAAAACATGCTTGTTCAGAATTCAGAGCTCTTTTTATCATTATCACGTACGTAACTTTATTTTAATGCATACTGTGTCATCGTCATGGACTGAAAGGAAGGAAACCCCCTATTAAATAAAACGGCAAAGTTAGTCGAGTCGAGTCAAAAATAATTGTAAAAGCAGCAGTAAGCAAACAAATTCAATCCAATAAAAATGGACTCACTGAACTGACAGTTTTCAATGTATAATGTATAATACTTTTCCACGTCAACTAATCTTAACACATTTATTATCATCTCGTCACCCTTACTCATCTTCATCCCTATCCTCATCATTATTATCGAACCAAGTAGTTGTTAACGAGGAATTAATGCATGCATAAAGTTAAGTATGCATAAATACGCGAACTTCAGCAAAAATTACTTTTTCATATTGCCTGTTATGATGAAGTTGGTGCCGATGTGATGTGATAAAAAAGGCTAAATAAATGATGACTTGACTTGAGTGAGCAGTAGAGATACCCTGGCCTGGCCTTATGGCATGATTAGATGAGACCGAGGCAGAAAGAAGCAGATTACTTTGTAATACTAATAACATTTTAGTCTAGAGATTGACTACAAATATCCAAAGTCAATACAATCTTATTGATCACAAACTTTCACAGAGTGTATCTTGTATACTGAAAATTTCAGTTGATCGTCGCGTCGTATTAAATTGATCCAAATTTTAATTCCGAAGAGAATACTTTTAGCTAATGACTACCTTCAACCTTTAAAATATAGCTTTAGCTTGTGCGACACAATGTTGCTTAAGAATCTGCACCTTATCGTAACTTCTTCACTAATCTTAAGCCAAAGTATTATAGATATACCTGATACCTCGTTTATTACTTTTTGAATCAGCGTTTTTATTTTTATGCATTTATATTCATTCATGTGATATAAGATCTATATCTATGAATAAAAATGTTTTTCATACAATATCGTCATCTTCGTCTTCAGTCCTCTTACTTATGATGCTAATAAATACAATATTTAGAAAAATATAAAAAACTACATCACTCCGCGGTCATGCATAGTTATAATTAGCAGTGTAACGTAATGATCTGAAAAACTAAATTAGAAATTTCTTAAAATTAAACATTATAATATAAGACATGTTTAATCTAATGTATTAGTCTATCATTATCAAATTGTACATTGTGCCATGATTCAACGAACTGCCGAAACCATTAGCCAGTAATTACACTATTATCCCCATCAGTAAAAATCCTTTGTTTTCATGCATGTCCAGAGATGCTAAAGTTGATGAATGACGACGGCTTGTTTACTATATAGGTTCATTCTCTCAACAACACCTTTGGTCCATTATTGATCCATTAATCCTAATACTCGAGTTATTACTTAATTACGTGAAATCCTAACATTATTGCAAAGAGGTTCGTGGAAAGAAAACAATACCAAGTGTAACAACAGATGTACGTGATTTTGAGTGACGCTTCAATTAACTACACTCGCAATGAGAACAGAATTAAGTCTTAGCTAGTTTGAAGCAGTTCTTCTGTTCTCTACATCTACATACCCATATCTAGGAATCCACCTGGAACAAAGCCAGAAATTCACTTTGGATTTTTGGACTGAATGTCAAGGCACAGCAAAGTAGATTTTAAGAAACTACTTAATTGTGTTTCTTTTCATTGAACCGCATCATTGTTCAGTTCAACTCGTGAACTTTTTCATTATATGAGAGATTGAAATAGTTATGAAAATTTGCCCTCTATCGAGGTCACATTTTTAATGCAAATTATTTATGAGACTAATATTTGTAAGAAATATATTCGAATAATCTAAGGTCCAACGATCCAAACCATGCTAAAATTAGAACGGCAATATAACCATTATTTGATTCCATATACATTTCAAAATTCCATTCTTAGAAATACAAACAAACGAGTTTCTGGTACTTTAATACGTGTCTAGTTACACAATGAAATCTGATACTAGAGTCAGCAAAAAATGTACATTAATTTCATTCAACTCAAAGAGAGGTTCGACATTGGACTTCTGAAAGCTGACGAGTCTTCCAAGAATTTTTCTCGTCATCAGAGCAATTAAAAGTTTATGTTAGCACTCTTAGCACCCTACGAGCTGTAATAATGTATTCTGAATTATGATTCGAATTGTATATTTCTAGTAGCAAGTTATAAATCAGTGTTGTACAATTACAATATCATAAATATAACCACAGTATAAATATGCTTATAACTTTTTAAACCATAATAAGGACAACTGTCCTGTAAATACATATACTCATAAGCCATAACTCATTTGCTAATTTATTTATAAAGGCATTCAACTTGTTGGAAAATTCTTCCGAGATGTGATGACAAAAATAATCCCTTAAAATGAAATAGTATAGTAATCGACTCAGATTTCAGCTAATGTATATTATCTTTCTAAAAGTAAAACAAATATACTATTATGCAAAACCGAACGACCGTTTTAATGATGTCATCGCCTTATATATGAAATACACAAATTTCAGCAAACTTATCAGAATACAGCTTATAATAAACCAAAATTGTTTTTTTAATGCACAATTAACAACAAGTGCATAGCCAGGGGGATGCCTGTTAAAAACCAAAATACTGCATTTGGTGTCAAATATGGACAGAAAAATAAATGACCTCATATTATTATATAATGTATAAAAAATAACTATAGGATCTACAATAAGTAGAAGAGCAAGTAAGTAAGTAATATTTACTTACTATATAAAATACAGTAAAAATATAATAAAAATTGTTTACAGTTTAAGACGATTAAGTTTATACGATTAAGTGTCTCCGTCTATTCTATTTAATTTTAATATTTTACTCAAATTCATTTAATGCTGGATCTGATTTAAATAAACTCGTTTGTTGATTGTACATGTCATTAGTTTAATATCGCAATACAATAGAACAGGAGAGTGTTCTAACTTTCTTATCACCATCACCGGGATAACTCATAAATTATCAAGTGCGGATTTTGATTGTTAATACGAAATTGGCATTTATACTGTAGGCTTATTCCTATACTAATACTATACTTCTGCCTGTTGAATTGATGGCAAATAAATGCTTATATCGCAAAATTAAGCCTACTGCGATTTGATTATTTAATAATTGTGCCACTGCCACTACCTATTATAATTATTATAGTCTTATATCATGACATGACGGACTAGACCATCCATAAACCCCTAAGCCACTGAATCTGCAAATACGTCAATCCACTCTGCTATCTTATTTCGTTGATACTGATACCAGTGGTACTAATAAGTTAGTCACCCTTTTCAAGGCTTCAAACTTACATAGTTAATTCAATATGAAAGAATATTACAATTAGGGTAATTATAATTAAGCTACAGGCACAAGGCGGAATTTTCATCTTTTTATTAGGTGTCAATACATCTTGATAGAGACAGGCAAATTAGCATGGTACAATTTGAAGACTCAAACTCAAGATCATCAGTTCAAGAAGCCAGCGACTTTCAGATTCTGACGTTGAGTTGGGGGCTGTGGAAAACAATTACGTAAAAAGACTACGAGTTGGCAATGGCACTTTTAAAAGAAATAAAAAAACAAGCAACATGTACGTACATTCATTGAATGTAAAATGTACCATACTTATATTACATACAAACTTCAGAGGAAGCTATAATAATTGCCTACAACAACGGTGCATGAATTCCATAGTACCATTTTCTGTTCACGTTTTTATAAGGTACAATGCATTACAAACATTAGATGCATGCATACACACATAATATACAAAGTCTACCAAGAAATACAATAATAATGGGGTTCCCTCAAGATTAAAGAATGAGGATAAAAAAAGATGCGAACTAAAGAAGAAGATGAGGAAAGATATACATCTATCTCAATAAGTAATAAGGCAAAATGGTAAAAATGATTATAATACAATAGTACGAAGTGAAATGCATGGTTCATCATCTTCATGGTTGTACTGTATGGCAATGGTGTTACCGAAAAGTAAAATACTGTAGAATTGAATCTCTCGGAGAGCCAATGGTTAAAAATCTTAACCTAGCCCTGCCTAACCTACTGAAAGAAATACACACGAAGTAAAACCAAGGATGATAAAAACAAGTTGGCTGCAAGACGAAAATGTTTTTTAGAGAAAAGTAAGTGGGCTTGGATTTGTTGGGATATCCCTCTGTAACTTCTTAAAAGCTATTATTGCTATTCCCTTTTAAGTTTTTACTTGCTATACGCATTGCATAGATAGTATAGGACATTTTGTTAGTTGAACTGAACTACCCGAGAACTGAAGATGAGAACAAGTATGAAGTAGTTTTTTTCATTGACATTCCTGAAGGGGATTCCCTCTTCGTTATTAACTCCAGCCGGAGAAAATAAGTACGATGATGTGATGTGGTTGTCGACTCTCGGCTACTAATACTATAATACTATTTAGCTATAGATGTACGGATGTACCATGTACCTAAATGCATGTAAGTTAGTTAAGTTACACGTTACAATAATAATATAATGCAAGTAAAACCAGTTGTATGGGATTGCATTTTTTATAAATCTATTGCTAAAGGCAAGGAGAGCCGGACGGTCGGAGCCAAAAAAGCCAAAGTCATTCCTAAAGAGAATCAACATGTACTACTAAATATTTTTATGCAGCTTTAACAACTTGACTCATCAGTGGCGTGCAGTAATAGTTAAGAGAAGGGAATCCTAAATTCTTCCCTTTTAAACATTTTTAATCTTCATTAACTCACAATCACAACCAAAAATGTCAATGCCAAAATATAATGGATATTTTTTATCGCATCTTTTCTAACAGTTTCAAGAAGATGTAACTTATTTTCTTTTTTAGTCCACTTAAGATTAGTTCTGCAGTGACTTAGGGGTAGGGGAAGGAATTCCTGGAATATATTCAATTTCAGTTATACGCTAAGCTACCTTATACAAATTATTTTCGTATATTTTCAACAAAATAAGCCCTGTTTACCGGATTCCCACATAAACTTTCAACACATCACGCGAAGTTTTCCCAAATTCCCGTACAGAAACCGCAGACCTGTTTTAATTATTCAGTACTTAGAATTCAAAAGTGTTTTATTAAGCTAGATGATGCTGCTCATTCCTTTCTAGGTTCAAATAACTTAAGTTAAGTTTCTCATGCTAAAGTATTTGTATTTAGTTTGCTAAATACCAATAAAGTTTTAGAAAAAATGTTCAGTAAATATTGTAAAACTTAGTAATTAAAAAGATAAAAGGGTATGCTTATTGCCTATCCCAATGAATGATGATGTAATAAACAAAACGTAAATAAAAATGAAAGATGAAATGTATGTGTACATAACAAAAATAAAACAAAATGTTCAGTAAAACCCAAGTCTTCACAACATAATAATTAGCCAAAGTTTTGCTTTTTATCTGAATCAACACATGATTGTTTTTCAACCTGGTCAGACTTATTAACATTGTCTAAACAATGTAATATACATAAGCTAAAATTAAAACTTACGATGCGATACTAAATAGTATAAAGGTAGTCAACCAGTACTTATGAAGTACTTATTACCAGATCACATCAGTCAAACATACTAACTACTGGGCTGTCAGATCAGAGTATGAAAACATAAAGGCATAAAATAACAAAATCCTTGACACACCTTTTAATAGGACTGCTACCACTTTAACAAAAGCCAATGTCAAGTCAAGTGAGTAATGAATTAGAATTTGATTTTGAATTAACCTACATCAAAAAGTGCATAATAATAATGATCAAACGAAGATACAGATATCTCAGAAACACAAGATCCTGCTGTATTATTTCAACTGATGCGTTTTACTTCATACTTGTTCTAACTAACTACATCATCAACCAACAACCACTTTAGTCTGGGTCTAGGATATACTTTTCAATTTAATTTCAAAAGAAATCTATCTAATCTTAACTACGCCACGCCACTATACACTTACAATGAGTTAGCAGCAAGTCAGCATAAATTGTCTTGTTACTAAATAAGATAATAATGAAAAACGAAAAAATGAGAGAAGTCAAGTCTCCGACTGGTTCTGTTAATGGCTGACTAACAAACGGAGATGTTGTTATTGGTTAATCTTAAGTTAAAATATATTAAGAAAAGATTATCTATCTATTCATCCTCAATGAAATTAATACAAGCTACTTGTTGAGCGCTTACTGCATTGTTTTTTTTATCCATTTCATACATGAATTGGTGGAAAGAATTTAACTATATAATATACTACGTAAAAGTAAGTACACTAAAAGAGCAAAACAAGTTATCTAATCCTTACCTTTTATTTCACATAATTTAACTATATTATAATAAAGTGTTTTCCTTCTTTATCGTTACCGATGATTCTGATTCTACTGACTAA
>JAQGAA010001922.1:0-14021 GCA_034696425.1 Isotoma viridis | reverse complement strand
AAAAAAAGTCTTCTTATTTCTTTCTAATGGATAATCTTCAGTATTGTTGATAAAGTGGCACACACGACGTATTATTATGACACATATGCACGATCCCACGTACTATTTTAATTAGATTTTTAAGTCTCTCAATTTTTGCAAATACAAATTATTATTTTTTTCTATCACACCGTCACACCCCCTGAGTTAGTCACATCAAAATATGACAATTCTCGTGAAAAAAGGGAGAAAAAAGTATTTAAAAAATTCAAAATTCGTTTTCTTTTTCAAAAAAAAACTTTAGATTTAAAATTATATTTTTTTTCTAAAGCGCTCTCCTCGCTAATGAAAAAAAAACATTGGTAATAAAACGCTCTTTTAGTAGAATTTTTTGTTAAAAATGCTTAATTTCTGCTTGCTTACAACTTTTTTCGATTGAAAATTTCTAAAACTCAGACTCGCAGAATTGTATATAAATCGACATGGGTCATATAATTATGGTAAATTGTGACGTTTTTCAGTTCAATGTGGGACACCCGTCTTGGTACCACCCTTCGTACCCCTTAAAAACATTCCCAGTGCCCTCAAATAGTAAATGTCACATTTTACATAAATTTTCATTTCCCAACAGACTTTTTGAAAGCTAGTTTGTTGTAAATTGTAATGGATATTATTATTTAGAGTGCGGTACGTTATTTATTTAATTAGTATAGCATACAACTATTTTTAAATACTTTAGCCATGTATATAAAAGCGATTATTATATATTTTACTATTAGGTTAGGCTTTTAGATGCAACCTTGATTCTTGAACGTGGGGACGACGACGGAGTGGAGATATTTTTTGTTTAATTAAAAACAACAAACTTTCTTTTCAATTAACAGATTCACTCTTCTTTTCCCTTTGTTTCTGTACAGTGTGACATAACATACAATTTTTCCCATTATTTTTAAGATTTAAGTAACAATAAAATTTTAATCATGTGAGTAATTTTGTTAAGAGGAAAATTTTGACAATAGTTTTTTTGAATTTAAATGCACTAACATCATCTTGGGTGTTTGCGAGGAAAGGCATTAGTTGAGTGTTTGTTAAAACTTGAAGCTTTTGCATCTGAATTTTGGGGAGTTTTAGGCGGAGCTGAACATAGCAGTAGTATATTGTGGTAGTAGTAGTAGGTAGTAGAGTAGTAGTGACGCTTTTGCTTGATGACGCTGAGTTTTTTAAAGACGCTTCCTTTTTACAGTCTAAAATCTTGCTTGCTTGCGGTAAGTAATAACAATAATAATAGTAAGCACTAGCAGCACTAGCACAGATGCTGTATAAATCTTACGTAGTGGATTCAGTGGTTGTTTTATGGAAATGGACTTTAGTGCCTACCATTTTAAACTTTTTTAAACTTTTAAAATTTTACATGACTTTTGTTGTTGCTGCTCTCTTTGAAAGATCAACCTGTATGATGTCCTGGCATTCAGTAATTTTGAAGTCTTTTTTGACGTCAACGTACGTAGAGAGGTTGTAGTTGTTTGTTTGTAGGCAGGTGAGATGATTGATGGAGGAGAAGGTAATGGAGATTAGGGGAAGTTGAATTAAAATTAACTAACTAGTTTAGGTATTTTGTATATTTATGTATATGATTAAAACTATGGAGTTGAATTTAATTAAGGATTCGTTTGAGATGGAGCTGAGTCCGGATTCGGTCCAGATGAGGAAGGTCCTTCGGGAGATGCAAGCAATTTTCCTCCACTTCCACTCCCTCCTTCTATATCTTGTCCTACTCCTGACCCTGATGCATGGCCAGGGATCAATATCGCGTTCAAATGAGACTGGATTCCCTGCTCTGTAAAAAGAAGGAAATACAGATATTAGATAAAAACATTCACTCTCAACATTATTAACCTTAAAATTGAGACTGACCATGTTCAGTGAAGTTAAAGAGAGGGGGTAGGTCACGTCCATTGGGTAGTCGAGTGTTGGGGTCACGAAGTTCGTCGAAAAAGTTATGCGCACATGCTTCCAAGGGAGTGATACGTGAGGAAGGTGTGTATTCCAGCAGCCGTGAGACCAACTCTATTGCCTCAGGTGGAGTCCGAGGTCGAAATACCTACAAAAACACAATTGTTAATAAAACGCCAAAATCGGATCATAACATAAGATAATAATCCTTGATTCAAATATTAAATTGCGATACTAACGAATTAAACAAACACTTGAGTTATTTGTTATAGTTCAAACGAAGCATGGGAATCAATTACTCCCGAGTGATTTTACAAAAAAAAAATCTTCATGCTGCAAATAACTTTTAATGCACTCTAGGCGGATAGGTATAAGTATGTCGCATGTGTACAAAAAATTATGACTCAATGACCGAATGCTTAACACGGGTCATTAAGAATTTTATACTTTTATACAGGAAACTAGGTCTAGGGGTCACGTCACATTTTAATATTATATTACTAGCTAGCAGTAGAAATGCTTATTGGTACCACTACCCGTGTATTATTATTATTACCACAGCTTACGTAGTTTTTATGCACCATTTAAAAGACATAAAATGAAGTAGGTAGTATTAAAGCTATAACGTCAAACACATTACACTATAAAAATTAGTCACTCACGTGCAAATATTTATAGTGCACAGTAAGTACAAGTTTACACGGTCGTACTAACAAAGATTACAGCAATAATTCCAAACGTTGAGTTTACTGCTTTTTAATTTAAAAAAACTGGGTTAGAATTCAAAACATCATGTTTAAAAGAAATTCACTAAAAGCTAAAACTGGTTCATATACTTTGGGAGATGTCGACTTACTCTAAAGCGTTGTTTAGGTGGAAGATTTGCAGTGGATTCGCCCTTCAGATTATGCTGTAACCTTTGCTAAAGACCTTTCAAAATTAGTCGCATTCTTTTTTGTATCTTAAACCATACGTTACATTTATCCTTTTTAAAGCTGGAGATAACGAATCATGTGACAATTCTAGTACGGTGACCGAAGGCATGAAATGATTATCAAGAAAATCCCGAGTTACATTCAGATCTACAACTTATGAGGTAGCTAGCTCCATTACTGTTTCTATCTCCTCTATCTTTTTATGGTATCGTAAGTAGTAAGTTCAGTGATAAATTTTTATGAAGAAGAACCTTGCTTCGATTATAGCCAAAAAAATATTCCATCTTAATTGTTTTACTTTCTACACAAGATAACGCTTAAGAACTGATCAAATCGCAATGATTTGGTTCTTTGGAAATTAAGTCTATTCAGTCCATGTACACCGAAAAAAGAGTTCGTGGTGAGTAAGTATTACCTTTGTCCATGGGTGGGCAGTGATTTGGGGGAACCGGAACTCCGTGTAGTTGGGATTCATCTCTCGGATTTGTTCTCGAGTAGGGGTGCCAAGGACTTTGATAATCTCCACAAGTTGGTCCACTCCGGAGTCACCTGGGAAAATCGGCTGTCCCAAAAGCAACTCTGCTAGCACGCATCCTGCGCTCCATACATCTACAAGCATGCAAAAATTTGTTAATTTAAGTGAATTATTCCTTCAATAATAGAGAATGTCATAATCTAGGAACTACAAGGACTTACCAATCTTGGTGGTGTAGTCGATAGCACCAAAGATGAGTTCGGGAGCCCTGTAGTAGCGTGAGCAGATGTAAGATACATTGGGTTCCCCACGGACGAGATGTTTGGCGGATCCAAAGTCACACAGTTTAAGGATTCCAGTGGAAGGGTCCAAAAGGAGATTTTGCGGTTTTATGTCACGATGACAAATGCCTAACGAGTGGATGTATGCCAGACTTCGGAACAACTGGTACATGTACAGTTTTATGTAACTTATCGGAATCGTCTGCTTATTTTTACTATAATGACGAGCCACTTTGTACACCGTTTCCGGAATATACTCCAGCACCAAGTTCAAGTACACCTCGTCCTTCTACAAAATCACACAAAGCACAACCAAAAGAATTATTTCACATTTTTCATTCTATTCCACTACTAACTTCCAATTTATAAAAAACACAGCTACGTTAAGAAACTTGTCAATTGTTACAAATAATATCCAAAGTGGTGGTTCGCTCCAATTATGGCTAAAACTCAAACATTGTCTTAAATGAGCATAGAATCCGGAACTCAACCTCAACTAAAATGCTTATCTCATGTTCTCATCACAAAATAATATTTGAAATGTCTACTTCTTAACAATGCAAATCTCAAACTATAGAAGAAGGGCCATCGTTAAAGTATGTCCAAGGTCATTTTAATACTCCAGAGGGACCAGTAACAATATGAAGTACTCACTGAAAACTTTTTTGTCATGGTCATAAATTCAACCTCACACGCAAGCATGACCCATGCAAAAATTTTGCAACAAAGAACTCGAACATTGTTTATAGAGAGCCCTTTAGATAGTTGATGTTGAACTTACAGTTGGAGTTCTTACCTTTTCACCGCTGGAGTAAAAGAAATATTTGAGCTTGACTATGTTACAGTGCTCTAAACGTCGCATTATCTGCAGTTCTCGATTCTAAAGCAAACAAAAGGAAACGGATTAATTCCTGAGGTCAAAGGTCACATCACAAGTAATGGATATTTCTGTTAAAATAAATGTAGACCTTGAACCGTTTGTCTTGGAGGACTTTTTTGATGGCAACCAACTCTCCTGTGTCACAGAGTTTGGCTTGATAAACCACACCGAAACTTCCATTTCCGATGGGTTTAGTGTCTGTGTATCGGATTTCTTGAGGCCGATCTGGACCTGCTCCCGGTGTTGCGATCACCGTCGTCACCTTACCTCCTTCTGAAACTGTAATCATAAAATACCATTTAGTGACAGGGGTCGAGAACGGTTTGACATACAACAATTGACAAACGTTCAATTTAGATTAGTCAATTTTACACGTTGTTAATGCAAATACTTGGTTTCTAATCAATCAAATTAACGCTCAGTCGTCAATCCTTTACTGTACAATTTGAATTATTTTTAAGACTGGTTTATATTTTGATGAAAAATAATACTAAATAACCACACATATTTCAAATTCTATTGGAACAGACAAGAACACATAACTCTGAACTCAATTTCTAATTAAGTAAAATACAGACAGACATAAACGTAAAAACGTTCGCTTTCATTATTGAAAGGAAGAACGAACGCAAAGTGGGTCAAAGATAAACTTGAAAAACGCAGCGATGTTCTACTTCTACTTTTCGTATTTTGTATTCCCTGAGTCCGTTTTAGGTGTGTGCTGACTGTGAGTCTTAAACTATGACCTGTCACCTGTAAACTATTAAGAGTAAAATGTAAAAAGTTCAATCAATACAAACCAGTTAATGATTAACGATCAACAATCAATGTTCAATATCAGATAATATCGAATATTGAATGTGCAAGAATTTATGATCTGTCAGAATGTGGAATGCAGAACCTAAACGCAAACGAAGCTCACGTAGAAATTAACCGCAAACTGATCATTTGTCACTAATTTCATGTTAACAGTTGACAGTTAAATAAATGATAATGATAAACGCAAAATGTCAAATGTAACCCAATTGTCAAGAAAATGTCATGATAAACTTACTGGAATTACGCTGTTCAGCAGTAGAATTTGTTCTCTGTCGACTACTCATCTTCGTTGTTGTTTGCCCTGCAAGTGTGAAATTGAATATCTCTTCTTTCAAGCGTTTTCTCTGTCCTCACCCCTAAACTCTAAACTCTAACCCTTCCCACTAATCCCACTGCTTTGTTCAGCTGTCAACGCAAACAGCGTTTGTGGTCTTCTGTGTGCTGAACCACAAAAACACAATCCCCTTCTTGCACTCTTCCCTCTCAGGCCAACAATTAACAAAACGCTTGCACACTCTTTTGCACTGAACAGCGCACACTGACTGTCAAATTAGTTCAGAGCAGAGTGCTTTTTTCTACCTCTATTTTAGCCAGCTGACCCAAATCTTGGGACAGAACTGCTTTCCTCTGAATGTGTCAAAGGTCACTTAAGTAACCTTGGGGACAAAGTGACCTTCTCTAACTATCGCGTTATCACAATCATGATTCCAGTTTGTATTAGTGAAGGCGGTGGTCTCGTGTTAATCATTTTGAAAGAGTTGACTCGGCTGGTTGAATTCTTGAATTTGAAGAGGAATCGCTTGCTTGTGGCTTGAATGAAATGATGTTACTGAGAGAGTGGAGGATTATGGATATCCTTTAAGAGGGGGGAAGTGCTCCCCTCTACTAAGGTCGAGGTTAAAGGTCGTGACCCAGTGGTAGATGAGGATGATGATGACAGAAAGTGTGTTATAAACTGAAGGGTGTTGAAAGGTGTGATGATGATGATGAGATGCGGATAGAGTATTTTATACACTGCTACACTATACTTTCTGTGTAGTAGTAAGGCAAGGGAGAGGATTCACAAGAACAAGTCGTCATTCTCAATGTGAATTTTGTGGTATTGCATTGGGTGCATACACTACTACTGGCAGTGGTGGTCATAAGAGAAATTGCAGCCAGGGAAAAGGGAAAAGAGCAGCCGTGAGTGACACTCGGAGCAGAAGCAAAACCTCCAATACTTATACAGTAACATGTGCAATCATAAGCGCTACTTTCAACATTTCACTCTTTTTTAGCCCTCCCCTTTTACTTTGTCTTCATGAGCATTATTCCTATGCAGATGCAAGTTGGCACTACTGATGTTACTAAATATTACACCCCAGACCTCCAATAAAGTTCATTTTTTGAAGTGAAATCCCATCTTTTTTTATTTCCTTCCATGTAAAAAAATTACACAAGACTCTATAGTATATTTTGTATGAGTAGGTATAATAATTGAATTTAACAGTATACAGTAATTTGTGTTTCTCTGTACTTAACTTATTATTATGTTGTATATTAACCTTACCAACTTATGTGTTGGTACTTTTATAACAGATTGTTGGTTGTTCTTTTTTAATGAAATGGAAAATAAAGTTTGACGAAGATTATTATTCATCAGAATCATCTCATCATCACACGCAATTCACACCAATCCATAAATCACATCATAAAGCCTCAATTCAATTTATCAACTTTACAACTTCTTACCTAATTGTCATATTTAGTCAGTAAAGTTTTGATACATTGTTTTAAAAGCGAATGATGATGAATTACGGAGTACATTTCTATTAAAAATGCATTTAAATTTTTACCGACTATTTTCCTATCTACTTATTACTATTTTTTACACAATCATCCTGATAATATATCTCAGCCAATCTAACCTACTGATTCCAGAGTAGAACACACAGCACGCTAGTACAGATTAATATAAACTAAACTAATTAAGAAAATGCTCATTTGGATTGTTTATAAATTATTAAACTGAGTTTTGTTATTAATACCCTTATGATTAGGTGGATGAAATAATAATTAACGGAGACTCGTAGTAGTACAGTACAGAGTAGCAAAAGTAGCAATAGTAATATAAATATTCGCCTAAATGCTTAAGTAAATAGCTAACTTCAGTATTTAAAGTAAAAATGGCAGCTAGTCTTGCATTTCTTCGGGAATTTCATGAGGGTTGAGTATCCCTGGAACGGACATTTGGATTTTACGTTTTTCTTGTTCCGCTACTTTCAATGCTGCTTCTCGTTCTTCTAAGTACAAATCTGAGTCGTCTTCGCCCGTGAATTCCTAAAAAAATAGTTAATTAATTAGAAATGTTGGAATTTAGATAGGTTAGAATTAATAATTTAGTTATAATTTAGAACACCGACAGAAACCAAAAAATAATATACCCTTAAACCAAAATATATATTATATAATCTTACTCGAATTTGTACAAGGAAATCCCTCAGATGTTCCTTCAATGCTGCTACATCCTGGTTCAAATTGAACATCCCTGTTACCGAGATTTTAATCTGGTTGTCTGATAAATGAGGGAAAGCTGTCTTTAACAAATTAGCCACGTATTCCTATAAATAAATACAAAACAAAATTTAGATTTCCATGCATCAATCATTACTTTAATTAGTTCTACAACAGACAAAGTTCATTGAAATAAAAAAACTGACCTGAACATAAATAACATTCATAGATGGCTCAAATGGAACCTGGGCAGCAGGGTTAAGAGGTACTTTAACGTGACCCATTTCAACAATAGAGAATAAGTGTGCCAGGATGGTGGCATGCATGCCCAAAGAAGCAGTGTGAGATGTATCTGTCACAACAGAAAAGATGTGTTGCACAATGTCCAAGTAGTACGTCTGATAAAACGAGGAGGCTGCTTCTGTTTCCTTCACATAGTGTAGCAACTGGTTTAAAATTGAGAGGCCTGTGTCCGCCACATTCCTCATAGTGTGCTTAAAGGCCCAGATTATCGAGTCCAGCACCAATTTGAACTGTGGAGGAGGAATTGCCAAAAATGCTGGGAAGCAAGAGTTGTTCACAGCCTGTTACAACAAATCAGAAAAATGTACACACCGCAAAAATACAATACTTAAAAATTCCAGCACAAGCCCATTAAAAAATCTGATAATTCTAGTTACCAAAAGGAGGTTGAAAAAGTTCGTACGATGCTCAGGAAACTCCTCAAAGTCTTTGTTAATCATGTTCAAAGTGCATTCAAAAACAGCATCAAAAATCTTTGGGATATGTGGTGTTATTGTTCCTTCCAATTTCGTCACGATTGCCCCCATCGTTGAGAGGACTTCGGGTTCTCGAGCTGAAGCCACTGATGTCATTTGGTAGTCGATCAAAACAGCATCCAACAGAGGAGGAATGAAGTTTTCCAATACCATCTGCGAGTTGTTTGATCGAGAGATCCATCCTGCGATCAACTTCAATGTTTCCTTCTTTACTACTCGCATTCCCTTAATTATTGGCTGCTTTGTGACACCTTCTCCATTTAACCCAATGGCTGCGGTTATGTTATCACTCATCACTTTGTAGATATTTAACATATCGAGGTAAATACGGCCGAGCTGTAATTAAATTACATATGCATAAAACATCTAAACTACAAATAATGACTAGCCTGTATGCTGTTAATACCTGAACAACATAGGGATGTCCAAGAGCTTTACAAGCTCTAACATTTGTCTTAAGAATGGAAGAAAGCTGCTTAATAGCATCCATATCCTTGAGAATAGCGACGTTAAGCGAGGCTTGAGAGATAATATCATCCCATACTTGATTAGGTAACGCCATGTATTTTTCAATTAGTTGCTCTTGGATTGTTCCATCCGTCTGAGCTGAGATCATGTAGCCAACTGCTTCGAAGAAAGTTTGAACCTATAGATTGAACGTCAAAGAAACACTTGTAAGTACAATTATCATTGCATAAGTTTGTACTGTTTGTGGACTTACCTGCTGAGGCTGAAGATCACAAATGATAGTGGAAGTCGTGCTAAGAATCTCTTCAATGAAAGGTACTATCTCGCCCATCTGCACGGTAACAAAGTGACGTCGACACTTTTGGGCAATTTTAATAAAAGTATCGCACGCCATGTCTTGAACTCCGTCATGAGTTTCGTGCATAAACTCAAAAAGTTTATTCACAACTGTTTTTAGGAACTTCCAGTGAGCCCTTAGGAACCGAGGGTACTGACCCACTACGTACATAATATTTGAGGCTATGATAGCCTTGTTATCCTTCCCTTTTTTCTGTTCACACAAGCCAAGGAGATCTTTAATCACTGTTACTATAAACCGCTTTTCATCTTCTTCATGCATTGCTCCCGATATACTTCCAATTGCCCAGCATAACTGAAATACAAACAATCAATCCATTAGCCCCATTGACCACACCATACTCATTGTTATACTAATCAAAAATGTAAACTAGCTTACTGTATTAAGGTTCTTCCAAGACCACTCAGTACCATTAACTTGATTCTGAAGTTTCTTAGTCATAATTCTCTCAGTGTCAGGGCAATCCAAATGGGTTAGATAGACAAGTGTCTCTCGCATGTTTTTGTACAAGTTTATGGAGTCAGTGTCCTTCATGAATTCTCTCACAACTTCTCCATGTTCATTTTCAACAACTAAAACTTCTTCTGGTTTGGCCATTCTGCTTATCATTGTGTATCTCACTCGAGATAACACTCCTGCGTAAAATTGACGTCTATGTCCTGAAGAAGGGCTCGCACTTCGGGTCCCTGCACCAAGGAACATTGGAGTGGTTGAGGGAATGAATGGTGCTTCTCTGGAATTCATTAAATATTTATGAAATTATTGAGATTAATTTACCAAAACACCATAACAGGTATATGAATATCGTTTAATTTTCTTACCGGTACAGTTCTGCTGCAAGGGAGTTCCAGTATTCAAGGCAAATTTTAAAAATCTCAACTTCATCTACCTCTGAAATAAGAACAAGGTACGTCAGTGCATGGATTAAGTCATCCCCACATGCCCTCTCTGCCAATTGTCCGTGTTCCTTTAAAAATGTGCACAAGAACATAGCAAGATTTTGGATGAATTGCTGTTCTTTATCTCCCCCTCTTGCGTAGGCATCTCGGATGTTAAGGGTTAAAGGAACCATTTGTTCCAGTTGGGTCATGGTCCAGAGAAACATGGATTCAAATCTCTGGTCATACTGGCCAACTGTTACACCCGCGATTTCTGTTAAGCACTTCAGCGTGATGTTCCGGAACATTGGAACATTAAGAAACTGTAGAAATAAAAAATTTTAATCATGAGCTTGCCTGTAATTACGATAGCAGTTAATTAATGCCAGCATATATATATCTTACTTTATGAATCAAAGTATGTAGAAGCTGCGTTTCAAAAATATAACCAAGCGGAATCCAATTCAGAAAACGAAGTAGCGTCTCCAGCGTCGCACCAACAAGATTGACATTTGCAGAATTTTCCATCACAAACTCACAAAGGTGAAAGATTTGAGAAAATTCTGAGCACATAGTGTCCTTTAAGTGCTTCGCTTTCGTTTGTGTCAGCTGACCTGATGAAAAGTCGAATACTTCTTCACTCAAAAGCTTCAAAATGGCCATGTTGTTCTGACACAAGGACTCATTTGTTTTGCTAGCTCCTACTATGTCGGGAATGAAGGATTCCCAGTTCTTTGGCCATTCTTTCTTCAATATCTGTAAGCAAAAACAATACAAAATAAGATAGTTTCGTGACTTTTCGCTTTGAGTGATAGGCAGCTGATCCGGTGTTCGGAACACCGTCACCGTGTTCCCACAAAAAGCATAGCAATAGAAGTGTATTTGTTACCTGTACAAGAATCATGTTCAGCTTATTCAAATAAACTTTTTCACTCTCAAGGGTCGCTGCATCACTTGATGTTTTGATTATGAGTCCAACGATGTATTTTTTGATGCCTTCACACTGAACCCTTGGTAAAGCCTTCCATCTTGTCTTTATGACTTGTTCTAATATCTGTAGAGCGTAGTACTTGGTCTGTTGATTTGTTGAGAATTCCAGGATGGTGTCAACACGGGTCCATGCTTCTGGGTGCTCTTTTAACGTCGTAAGGATTTCTTGAGCCACTTTCTGCTATTTATTCAATTTAAATGAAACATATTAGCATGAATTCACATTTTGTAACTTTCAACTTTTGATGAAGTCGACAATTTGATAGTACTGAATTCAAACACAAAACGCTGTGCGCTGCAAGTCAGCGCAGCGTTGAGCGTATAGCCAACAGCACACTCGTGCATCGATGATCGCTCAAAAGCAAAAAGCAGCGTCAAGGACAATTATGTCAAAGGTCAAATCATGAAGGGTCAAAAGAAGTTACCTGATCTCCCATTCCAGTGTACATGCAGGCTACAACAGAGTCCAGAAGATTGATATCCAACCGCTGAGTAAAATCCAGCAGTTTGGACGCTTGTTCTGCCAAAGTAGTCATGTTTAACTACTTTTGAGGTCACAGGTCACCCACGTTAATAATCAATTTCTCAGATTACAAATTAATTTTCTAAAAAACTGAAAAAATAAGTTGAATGAAAATTTTGATAAGCGATACAAAAAGGGTTTGTGGGTTTGTCTTTTAATTTTTAGTGACTGTCTAATTTGGAATTGAGTGAATAATAATTGTTAAGTATGTGGTGGTGGACTCAGTTGTTAAGGACGAATGAATACGTTGTGTGAGAAATGTGCATTCCTGTTTGTTGTAAGAGTTGTGTTTCTCATCTTCCTTCCCTCAGTGAATAAGTTGGACTGAAGGCAAACACAGGAACAATTCACTCAACATCTAGCACATTTGGGCCGCTATCGGGTTGTTCACAAATATCACCTATTCTTTGGCTATCATAATTAATTTAATTTCACAGGGGTCAAAGGTCAAGTATCATGGATTCATACATTCATTGCTTTTACTCATTTAGCATTTTATTTCTAACGTTGTCTATGAAACTAATAATTGGGACAAGCACTAAAACTCGAAATCATTATTATTGGATTTTCTTAAGTCTAATACGAACGAAAAATATACGGCGGCGATCAAAATATTATGTAGCCCAACATCCGGTACCCCTCCGTCTCCCCCCCCCTCTTACGACAGCGAAGGTACCCTGCAGAACCGACCAAATATTTAGACTTATGAATGAAAGGGGCCGTAAACAAGGGTGTAGTTTCGACTTAATTAATTTTCAGTTAAGAGAATGCATAATTTAGTTGATTAGAAATAATTATTGTTAGGGATTAACTCCAAACTCCCCAACATGGGGTTCTAATTCGAAAAGTAAATAAATGTTTCGTATTCCACATTATTATGGGTTTTTTTCTAATTCCATAAAGCATAATAATACGATAACATATAAAAAAAAGTGGATATTTGTGAACAGACCCATTTCCTTAAATTCTTGGTTTCTTCGCCTCCACAGAGTGTAAAGAGCAAGTGAATATAATTTGTGTTGATTCTCATAAAAATAATAAAATACGTTAGACTGGGCCGCAACAAGATTATTAATTGCAAGTAACCCCTTAGGTGTGAAAGGTCAGAATAAAGGTCATGTACTCAACTCATGGCATATTAACATTGATGCATATATTTAAGGCCAAATGCCGTTACTATAAATGACAGATGCAGATTAGACACTAGACATTTGTAGCTTGTGTGAGTGAGAATCCCGCGTTGTGATTTCATTGAGGTTGTATTCATTGGCGCTTCAGCCACCACCACCACTACTCATCTTCAGTCACTACACTCAAATAACATCCCCACCACGTGCTCTAATGCGTCATTCATTTCACTCTTTCTTTATGTTATCTCCTACCGCATAAATTCTACTACGCTCTCGGGCCACTAAACCTCATGCAATCAACTATTTTTAATACGCATTTTTTATTTATTTACATGTTTTTCTCTATTTCCTCATCAAAATATTATTATGGGATTTACTATCAAATGATAGATTTACTGCGCTCATAAACTCATGCTTTTGATACGTGTTTCTTGTATCCAATGATATTGACAAAAGATATCTCATCAATCTGATGACATGACCTGTGTGGGTCATACTAGGCGAAGGAACCCTTCTTAAGTCCATCCGACGACAATTCAAGAGGAGCAGTTAGGTCAACATATGAGGTTTAACGGAGGCAGGGTGAGATACTTTTGTACAGACTGGGGTAATGTTATAAAATAATCCAAGTTTTGGAAAAACACGTACCTGTCTCATATCATATCATGATGCCCCAGCAGTTAAGTGTCTCAATCTGCCTCAGCCTTTTAATGAAGGATGTGCTCTTCACACGACTCATTCAGTTGGCATACTAAAGTCAATGAAGTGTATGTTAGTAAAAATATACAAATTGACGAGATGGACATCCCAAGTTGAACCACCCACCCTAGAAACTGAATACGGAAACAAGTTCCTCAGCTAAAATAAGAAACATTTAGTTTGACCAATTTTAAATAACATTTTCCTTTAATTAATCTTTTTAGTTTATTTATTATTATGAGACAATTTGAGAGTAGGCATAATTTTATAATCTTAAACATCACTGAAAACAAATATCATTCATATTCATTTAAAGTTCTGTAAAACAAGCTAAAAATATAACGAGATAATGGACCATGAATCCTAAATATTTTTTTAAAT
>JAQGAA010001921.1:0-14023 GCA_034696425.1 Isotoma viridis | reverse complement strand
TTCATCAACCTCATCCTCCTCCAACCTTCGGCGTATGCATATAGTGCTTCCGTTTTAAAAAACCGTTGACTCAGTTTTTGAATCCAATCTAGCTTAGCAAATTTTAACTTCTTTGGCCAACAACTCAAGCCAAAATCAACTCTCAGGACTAAGAAAAAATCTAATCTAAGCAAATATTATAGTTTGACTCAACTAGCTTTTTTTCTGTAAGAGATGAAGATGAACTCTCTTTTAGATTCGTATTCATTTTGTTACTATGAATGAATTGAAATATTATATGGAGTAGACGCATGATACTCAATGTAGTATCTTATGTATATGTACAAGAACAATTTATTTGTGAAATCATAAAAGAGTCAAAATTCACATAAATTGAATTATGCTTGTTAGTTCTTGGCTTTGGATTTACTTTAATTTTAATTCTTTAGTGTATGAATCTCGTTTAGAAAACGGCCGAAGAAATAGTGACTAGGGTCTTGTTATCAAGTTTGCTACTATATTGCTAACCAGCTTACATTTTGTGAGTCGAATGATCTTATGTTTTCTGCAAGATTTAATGGATACGCTGGAATGTATTTAAATTTTTAAATAATAAAATTAACTGTTTGCTTGGAATATTATTAAATTGAGTTCGTTTTCATAAAGCTCTGTAGCATGTAGCATAATATTTCCGATATGAATTTAGAATATTACATAGGAAATGTAAGACGCTGGGGTCATTCTTTGGGCTGGTATATAAGAGAATTTTGTGAGTACTTAAAAGAACAAAAAAAATTTCTGAAAGAATTTAGTTACATTTAAATTTGTATTACTAAACTGTTGACTAATCTTTAGTTGAAGAAAAGACCTCGTCTTGTCAATCTTTCAAAATCCTTACCTAATACACTCTTGCCTACAACTAGACTCTTTTATAAAGCACATGCAACCAACCAATATGAATCTTTTGTATAAACATATTTTTGTAATTTATAGGTATAAACTGCACATGTAGCAATAGTTTGAATTTTAAAATTGTTGGCTTTGAATGTTAAATGATGACTTGCTTGGCTCTTGTTCTGACTAGGCCATTCACTTCATCATCATCTTCATCATCACCATCATTGCTATGTTTAAAATGTGAGTCTTGGGTATCTATGAATTTTTGGCATACAAACTCAAAATGTTTTTTCTTACTTTTAAGTATTTACGTTAACGCATCCTGATTTTGAAAGTAAATCAGCCTGACGCTGCGAGTTGTGGTTGCCAAAAAATTAATGTTCTCGCACATAGAGAACTTCTTTCCTTTAAAATTGAGTGAAAGTTTAGGAGGAGTAGTTATCTGCATCCAGGAACTGCCAATCTTCGGTTTCCGTTTCCGTGTAACAAAATTGGTACAATGCAGTTGGTATTATTATGTGAATAATTTTAATGCAAAGGGCTAAAAATCAATTGTTTAGAACTGCTCTCTACAATCGAGAATAAAATCCCTTGAAATTGTTATGCGAAATTTGAGAATTCAAAAACTTTAGTCTAATTATTTTCCATTGTTTCAAAGCATTTTTAAAGCCTCGTGAGTTTCTCGAAGGATTAGTTAATAACTAAATTACCTAATTAAAAATTAAATGTTTTAGACCAACCGATTCCCAAAAACCATCCTTTTTTCCCAAACATAGATAAAAGTTAGAAGAATAGCCCACAATAATTCCAGTAGATATTTATGGACCAATTTTCCCCGTCACAAACACAACTGTCAAACTCCATTTCTCTTTGGCTTTAGCAAACTAAGCTCGAGCCTATTTCTCTTTAAAGATACACTCTCGTTGTGTATTGGATTGGATTACAAACTCGAGATAAAATGAATTGAATATAAAAAGAACTTTAACTAGACAATATATATAGAAATTACCAATCAGCTACAACGACTCCTTCTACAAAAAAAACTAAAGTTGTTGACTTGCCTTACTTTCCAGTCCACCATGAAAAGGACATTAAATCTTTGTAAAAAACAAGACAAACTGTATAGCATAACATACTTATGCGTGTGTGTAATGTCTAGCTAAGTAAAAGGAAAAACTACCTAATATATTGCACAAACACACCTACGCACAACTACAATAACTGTTTTAAAACTTAACTTGTTGGCAAACATTAAATAAAAGTTATAAACAAAGTAGAATACGAATGGATGTTAAAAAATCATTCATTTTTTTGCCTCAGAAGAAAAAAAATCTTTCTGTGTTGTTTCTCGAATGTGACTTCTGTGACTTTTTTCGATTTGGGAACAAGGAATGTGAGACATTTATGGAGATAATGGTTGACTAATGTGGTCTACAGATAAAGAACAAAGCTGGTCTTTGACTGTGTGTGTAAAAGGTGATAAAAATCACTTAGGATAAATCATTCTATTACGTAAACTTACACAATATTATATATGCCTTACTTAGCAGAATATAAGTGAGTATATTTTTTGTAAATGGATTATAGGCATATTTTTACACTTTAGAGTTAGTGTGCGTGTCGGTTTTTGTAGTCTTTGGTAGAGGTTGGTGTTTCATTTAGGAAACGAAAAGCTTTTCTTTCAGGGATGACAAAGAGATTCTTGCTCGAAAGGTGACAAATAAGACAAATTCTACCACCCGGTTGAGTTGACTTGTATTTATATTTACCATTTTGTAAAAGTGTTATGCACTGTTTTAAGGAGAAAGACTAGGATTGTGCAAAAGTCTTAAGTCTTGGGTTTCTTGGAAGCTTGCGGTTTAGATTTTGGTAGGGGGGAATGAATTTATGATGCATTTGTAGGTTAAGATATGGAGACGAGGTAGCGAAAAGTAGATTTATGGAGAAGTTGATGAGACACATTCATCACATTATCAGCAATAATTAAAAAAAAACATATTGTTAAACATTATTATTCTATCAAAATTCAATGCGAAATCTGTCATTATCTATTACATTTAATAGTTTAAAATAAATTTTATTAAATTAACTAATTAATTGATTAGACTTATATATCAATACCTTCTATAATCTACACAATAGTAAAAGAATCATCTCACACAATCTTTAAGTACTTAATGAAAATGATTAAAGACAATTGGGATTGGGTGAAAGGAATAAATTATTCAGGTTATCCACGGTCTAACATAACCCAATAATTAAAACAATTTAACATCTCTCTTCCTCACTTTGCAACAAAAAAGCACGCTGAATATGAGTTTTAAACTTATCTATGGAATGCATGGGCGTGTTTTACATAATTAATTATTAAATTCCTAACCTATAAAAAATTTATATCAAAATTCAAAGAAAAACCCAAACAAAGATTCAATAAGGTTCTCAATATATTGTATTGACACATGGTGTTCATCGACTTTAACTTTTACAAAAAGAAAACATGCATTCTTTGCCCAATTATGGATGCATGTGAGGGAGGGTGTTAAATCATCATAATAAATTCGTACAGGATGTTCCCATGTCTTGATGTCTTTAGTTTTAACAAGTTTATGACAAGAGTAACCCTACGCAATGTGCTATGCATGTGATTAACCGAAAGAGGGGTATGTATGTGATGATGGTAAGGTTAGAAGATTTTTTATCAAGGTGTTTTCTTGATTCCTCATCTATTCTCCTTTTATTTTTACAAGAAGGTGAGTAAGCATATGTAATACGAATTATTTTATACCATATTGGGTGAGACTTAAGTTTCAAGTTGGGGGTTGTGAGTTATTTGATGTTGATCGTGTTGGATTGTTGGTAAATTGCTTGGTTTCCTCACGCAAGAAAATGCGGTTGTACTCACTTGCTGAAAGTATTAAGTTGAATAAATAGGCACAATTTAAATGCTTAGGAAGTGGCCTGCGGTCACTAGTCACTACTCAATTCTGACTCGTTTTTAGATTTTGATTAAAAGATTACTATTGTTATGTTATTTACAATAATAATGCTTTTAATTTGTGTAAGCTGTAATATTTTATAATATTATATAGTATTATTGTAGTTTCTAATTGGTAAATAAGCAAATATGTTTTTTTAATACATGAACAAAATGTTTCAGTAAGAATATGCATTGAACGTTTAAGTACGAATCGGTGGTTATTGGAATGAGGAATTCCCAGGCATTTTTATGAACCCAATATTTGCTACATTTTATTATTCTTTATTTTAAATACCAAAATTATCAGTGTTGACCATTAAATATTCAGTCATTACGCCTGATTCTGGGTAAAATTTTAGAAAAAAATGTCAACTTGCCAATTTAATGTCTTTAAGCCAATTTTACACTAAGCCATATATTTCTCTGCTGTAGTAGATCAATTAGTTTGAGATTGTAATACATTTTAATGAGACAATGCTGTAACTTACGATCTTCAAAATTCTCATTCTAATAACTAATAAATTCCAAAATTTTTTAAATCGTTCTTACTCCTCTTGAAAGTAATTGTTTTATAGCAGCCTAACATAAACATTAAAATCCTCCCTAATAATTTTATTATACTTTCTTATTCATCCCAATCCATCCAGCTACTTTACTAACTTTACCCTTCAACCCAAAACCATTTCTAGAAATCCAGACCCATGCATGATGCTGCAATTTCAAACATAATAATTTCAACTTCCTGAATCCTACTGTTCTCGCCTGGTCGAACTTCAATTTCTCAATTGTACACTACTTTTACCACTACCCCCACCAACCATTGCCGCTTCTCGCTCTAAGGAAAATTCAGCGTTTCTGTGCAAAGGGTCATAAAGTAAAATAAAAGTTACAACTTATACTTATTACTCCACATCGCATCACTAAGTTAAGAGGCAGAAGCTCCCCCAAAAATAATAGAATAGAAAGACATCCTCGTGATTCAGCCAGTTGTATGTAAGTACTAACTGAATTAAGAGTTAGACCGTTGACACTAATGAAAAGATATCTTCGTATTATTATCGTTCGAGGTAGTAGTCCCCCAGCATCACACAATACTACAGCTCATACTAAATATACAATTGGTTTAAAATGTCTTACTTTACTACTCCAGTTGGTAGTATTAGGTACTTTTTACTAACATGAAGATGCTACCCTATTCATTTTGCTAATTACTCTTTTCAAATGAGAGATGGGATTTATTTAGCTTAGGAAAAATGAGACAGAAATTATACAAATTGTAAAAGTTTACAACAATAATTCTTTCATGACTCAATGGAATAATTATTTTTCTATGGTATAACTATTAAAGCATTTTTTAGTATTTCTTTAAAAACAACAAGGTTTAAAATAGTTGTTTTTGTCTAATTTTATTAAAGCCTCAAGTACTAGATTTCATTGTAGATTTATAGGGCTTGTGTAAATTGATATTAATGAGATGATGTTATCTTTAAGCTTGTTCTCTCTCTTTAGCCAAAGGCAAAAGCATCGCTTGCCTTGAAATCGATAAAAGTCATAATGGTATTCTTTACTAGATTTTTTGTTGCTCATTTTTGAATATTTATGAAAAGGGGGAGGAAGTAGATGAATCGAGGAGGAATAAGTTGTAAGTAGTTAGGGAGGAGGAAATAAATGCTCCCATCAAACAAGCTTGATGGGAATGAAATCACTTGGAAAAATATTCAGAATGAACCCATCAGACATCACATCACCATTATCATTATCATCATCATCATCGCCATCAGGATTTGGAGAGAGAGAGAAAGAAAGAGAGATCAAAATAATAAAATCATTTTTTATCGTGGTGGTGGTAGGGCTTCAGTAGTTCTTTTCTTGCTAAATGTTTTGATAAGTACTGGCAATTTTACTAGAGTCACAAATAATTAACACTGCATTATTATTTCTAAAGCGTGAGAATAAATTTTAAATAATAAGTATCTTAACCAAAAAATTCTGCTGAACAACATCACTTCTTATTCTTGTGAGCCTGAATAATTATTTAAAATAGAGGTAGATAATGACTTGGTCACCGAAAAATTGATATGAAATAAGAATGTTTCAAAAAGTTTCTAAAAGAGCGTTCCGAATGTATCAGTTCATCCTAAAAGATCATGCAGTTACTGAAAATCAAAATCTTTGACAAGCAAGTCTATAAAAGGAATGATTAAAGAAAGGAGTAATAGTAATGTGGTTTGATTTGCCATTGAATAGCTAATAAGTAATAGTAAGTAACACTAGTACAACTTCTTCAAACAAATTTCTTCATACAAGTGAGGAAATTCTATATATTAATGCATAATTCATAACTACACTTCATAGGATGAATGAGCATGAAGAAGGGTGACAAATTATAATGGATAAGAAAGACACCCTGTCATCCACTGCTTACTTATAGAGTTAGGTAGGCAACTGCGTTATCAGTGGATGATGAAAGATGGAATGTAGCTTGATTGATGATGATGATATTATAGTTATAAGTTGATAAGCGTAGGGTTTCATTTCGTGTGTTGGTCTAGTTAGTGGTTTTATGTAATCTTTCGACAATGTGACTAATATATAGGTGTGTATCATGTTTTGATGATTTTTGTTATTTATTACTTCGTCAAAGGAACGTGTTAATAAGAGTGTCATTTGAACTAGTGATTTCTGAGGTTATGAATACTTTTGTTGTCCGTTTCTATTTTAGTTTGTCATATAATACACGAAAAAATAGTCTTGTACGTTACATTAGGTATGTAGTATTTCTTTCGTGTGATTAATGTACTTCCGGTCAATGAAAGGTAATATTTGGTTTGGAGGAAAAACTTGTTGGCAAGTAATTGAGACTTATTAAGGTAATTTTATCTTATTTATTGATGTCGTAATGCTGTATGGCCATCTTTTGTTCAGGATACCCAAGGGAAAAAACTGTTGGGAAATTATAGATTCAATTTATTTTCATTTTTTATGTATTTTTTGATAATTATCCTCTTTATAAGAATTAACTATTGGAATTAATGTCAATGTTTCCACAATAATTGTAGCACTACTTGAAAGAGTCATGAAAAACTAGAGTAGCCACAAAAACATTTATTAAGAATTTTGTATTGTAGAACTAATTCTTGAAAAAAGCCAATGCTTTCAATTTTTTATTATTACTTGGTATTGGTATAAATTTGAAGGGCGTGTATTGTAATGACCACAACGAGCAAATATTCTAGTAAGTTAAGAATTGTATAAGAACAAAATTACAGAATCTCCAGCAGACAAATTTCTACATCTAACTCTTTCCTCTTGGCTAAAAAATGTACTATTCCTTACACAAGAATTGTCATTTCTTCTTATACTCAGTAATACTATTTGTGTATATTTCCAAATTAAAACGATTCAAATCACAATGGAAAAGTAAAAAGTTGCCTTTTTTGGAAATAAGATTAAAATCTGGAGAGAAAAAAATATTAAAAATGATATATGAGAAAATCTTGAAACATTTGATTACTCTAATAGATAAGTTTCGTCTATGTTCCTTTTACCAACCAATCCCTCTCACAATCTGTATAGTGATACTTATGTGATTGCCAGTGCTTCTATTACATTAAGTAGAAAATGGAACTGTCGTTTTTGGAAAGATGAGATTAGAAATAAGATTTCGTACATTACTACATTATATATTTTAATATTGCTATCCATGTTCAAGCATAATAACAATAGAAAGCAATTCTATTCCAAAATCCAATCCGATTTCTTCTATTCCCTTAATAGAGCTGGGAACATAAACCACCACAAAATTTAGTTGTAGAACATTTCCTAATATTTACTTTTAGGATATTATCTTGCCTTATGTGCTGACCAATACATTTTCCAGATTAATATCATTGTATTATGAACAGTGTGTTATGTCTTATTTACGAAATGGATACAAAAATGATCCTGAATAATCGAATTTTGTATTCTAGGCAGTAGGCAATTGAAAGATTTCTGTGTGTATATTTTTTATCTGATAAATTGAGACAAGTAAAGCTTTCAAAATTCAAATAAGGAATCCCATATTTCAAAATTTACAACTTCAAAAACATGGTAAAATTTAAAATAATTTCATTAGCAAACTATAATTTAAAAGTTTCTCACGCTGGTTACTCGTTACTGGTAACTATTTTAGCTTTGCTGTATATTAATTTACCTAAACTGTATCTGGAATCTGAATACATTGACCAAACAAATCATTGCTTTGGTAGTTTTTTGCATTTCAAAACATTTCATACCACATTTTTACGTCATATGCTAGATCCTTCTATCACTGTGTCGCTCGACCATGGCTCAAGTCTAAGTCCATCCGTAACCGGGACATTTCTCCGGTTGCAGATCTAAGCTACATATCAGGGAGGAAATTATGAGTAGATTTAAGTGAAGTTGAAGGAGGGAGAGGGCAATCGAAATAGACAGTTACAAACAGGCTCATCTAAGATGAGAGACGAGGGGGGAATCGGAAAGAAATAGATGGAAAGATAAAATAAAATAGATATAATGGAAAAGATGCAATAGATGCAATTCATGTGTGTACATTTAAACAGATACAGATACTGATACAAAATATTATTATAGTAGAAAAACATTTCAGACTCTTTTTGGCGATGAAATTTATGGTCGTAGAGAAAGAGAAGACAAGTTAGTTGATGCGTATCGGCAGAACAACTTCCACAGACAGGCCACCACTACCACCAGCTCGTGTTATAACATTGTAATATTAACTAGCCTTGCAGTTTGGGAAGTAAAAGCAACGTCACAAAACAGTTTTATACAAATGAATATATATATATCCATAGCGATTGTGAGACAGGGGTTGAAGAGATCACTCTACAAAACCATCACATCACATCATATCTTCATCCCCGATCTAACCGAATTCGGTTGAATCCAATGTAAAAGATAGATGAATAGATGGAGATAGAGAAGAAAATGTATCGTTTTTCAGATGGAAGAGAGGAAACTCTTCTGAGTGACATCACTCATTTGTCCATCCCATTACTTCGATATACTTATTACTACTACTACTACTCTTTCTACTATCAACTCAAGTTTTTTTTCGATGGTGTAGTAACGGAAACTACAATAGTTGCATACATCTAGGGTCAGGGTTCAGTTAAACTTCTAAAGTCGTTTTGTTGATGTTGATGAGCTTGAGTAAAGATATCAAGTACAAAAATGTAGGCATTAAATATGTACATAAGACACGGTTTGTAAGCAAGCAGGTACTTGTACTTTAAATGTGTACGATGTCATTCCTGGTAGACAGTTTGTCTTTTCTTGTTTGTATGACAATATGAGCAAATGTTATAGGCAAAGGAGGTCTATTAGTTAACACTTCTAGGATTTAAATTGTTGTATATTGTTGTAAGAAAATACTTCATTATGATAAAAAATTCAGGGTTAAAATCTGTACAAAATGGATTTCGCATAGTGTATTGTGGATGTAAAGTTAACCCATTAACCTTAGGCAATATCAAAACTGCCTAAATGTACTTAATTAGCCTTAAAGACATATATATATATATATATATATATTTCTTACCATGCCATAACGTACATATTATATGATAAAGTACTGCATGTCAAGTAAACTTTCAAAAGCCCGTATTCACCATGACATAGGCGACCCTCTAATTACTGTTAAAAATAAAGACCACGAAAGGAATCTGAGCCGTCAGAAAAACAAGAGCTCCTACGCCCTTACATTGTCACTACTCTTCCTTGTACCGACATCTTCATCATCCTTATTTTATTTTGTCATTTGTACTTTTTGTCGTATTCTTCCTGTTGTGTTGTCATTTATACTAAAACTAACTTATAATGGGAATTTATTTTTTATTCTGTATTATACTAGCTTGTGAATGTATGGAACAAAAACCCACAGTTACTGCTGACTTAGACAATCAACGACTATATATTATAACTCCTCATATTCTATTCATTAATACTTTGAAACCCCAACCGAACCGTTCTTTTACCACTTGCCACGCTACAGTTAGTAGTATCGCAATGTAGTAGTAAATATACTAAAGTACTTAAGTAAGCAACTAAGTAAGTAACAACATAAAGCATTGTAGTAGTAGGTAGTAGTAGTAGTAGAGAGGCTAGGATAAAAATTCTTTCTCCGAAATATCGCAGAAGGCCAAGCGTAACGGAGCATTGGCCATGAATCCATCATTTCCTTTCGAGAATTTCTCCCGGTTTCGGTTTACTAACTCTAGCAACCTAAAGGTTCTTTCCCTTCTTATTCTTTTCTTTCTTTTATACTTAACTTATAATGTAAAAGCTTATTCAACTTATACAGTTACTTAAACTACTGACTACATTGCTACATTGCTACAACTGCATAGTATTAAATATATTATTATGATTCTATGTTTAGCATAGGAATGACTTTACATTTTAGGTTTAGGAAGTGATGTGATATGTGATGTAATGTGTGTACATCAAAAAAGGCCAAAGTACAAATGTATACTTTCCCCTGTTATGTTATTTTACTATTTTTCTTTTTACAAAGCACAAAAGAGCTAGTCTTATTCAATGAATCCCTAAGATTTCGTCTGAAAACATCTCTCTTTCTCTAAGTAAACAGTGAGCCAATTCTTTTGATTTTTTCCATGTCCAACCACCACTACTGCTACTTACTTTACTATAACTACAAATTTCCAAAGCCACCACCACTCCCATTCATATGTACATGACTGGCTTAGTACACACAGCTCTTTAAAAACTTTCTTTCTTTTTAACGGTATGATGATAATAGTAGTGTTGGCTATGGTAGTAGTAGTAATCTGTAGCTCCTTTGGTAGTTGTGTTGTATATGTGTTTAGTAGTAGTGCACTATATACTACACACTCTCTCTCTCTCTCTTGATCATCAAAAGAGAAAGGTTCTAATGTAAGTGAACATGGGGAAGCAAAAAATGGTTAAAAAACACTTCAAGTCTTGGTGGTTGTCAGACAAGAAAATACTAGATTTTAGATTCTATACAAATACATACAAATAGATATGGATACACAAGGATGTATAATAACATTGGGTAGTAGAATAGAGATGCATGGTAAGAAATTGACTAGACATAAAACCTGCATAATAGCCAGATAGAGAGATACTACACTACACACAGAACATTTCTAATAGAATAGAAAGGAAAGGAAGGGAGAAAGTGAAAGGGAGAAATTTGTCAAAACTTTCCTAGACTCAATTGACGGGTATAAAAAGTGGACATTTCCCGGCGCCAGTAAGTCGCATCCTCTTCCAAAAAGCGGAGAAGATCTAAATGCCCGGGTACTTTCACTATCTCCTATTATATTTCTATTGCTACTAACCCCAAAGACATAATAGTAAAAGTCGGTAGTAGGTAGTTGTAACGTTGTAAGAGCAACTCGAAGTGGTTGTATTAGGTGATTCTCAGTTGTATAGTATAAAGTCTACCCCATACACTACCCAATTCAGTTTGAAAATAGTGTAAAAGTTTAGAAAGTGCTATAAAAGCATGATAATAATAATATATAAATTTTTTTCCTCATCCTGATCTGATGATTGTGATTCCAAATCTTATGTAGTATGAATCTCTGTGTGAAACAACCCGGTTTTAACTACCGGGAGAGAAAGTTAGTTCTAACGGCGCCAGAAAGTCTAAGCCTTGTGGGATTGGTTAGCTTTCTCCACTTTCACCCGCCTTCGGTGTACGCCCTCAGATTTGCCTAGGGTGAAGGGAGATCTCGACGAATTTTTTGTCCCTTCAGTTTACACTTGGCCTTCGGCTTAGTAGTCCGTCTCTCTCTGTCTCTTGAGTCTCGTCCTTTCTCTTAGAAAGTTAGTTAGATAGGGGCAGCTTCTACTACAAATTACTAACTTTTTGGGTGAAATAATACCCTTTGATACATTACATTTGTATTGTAGAGTAGTCAGTAGTTGTAAGTAATCCTTCTTGTATTCTTTAGAATCATGGAAATCCTTTCCTGCCCCAGTAGCAATATTAGTATTGGCAGTAGTAGAAGTAGTAGTAGTAGTATTACTAATCCTTTAAGCCCCTTTGAGACACTTGAGGAAGTTGAGGGTGGGGAAAGTGAGACATGCCAAGAGATCAAGATCACAAAGTTCAGGTCAAAGTCTGACCTGAACAAAGACCAGTACTTAGGAATAACTGTCATTAATAAATCCAATAATCTCCCCGTTTATAAATCTAGTCACCTTGTAGCCAAAACGAAGGGCTTTGACCCTCTATGTCGTGACTTGTTGGGCGAGATAATGCAAAGGTGGATACGGATTTATAATACAGTATACATTTGACAAAAAAAGGCAATATGACGCTGGTAGTTTAAAGGTTAATTGTCTCCAAAGCAGTTAAAGTTAGTAGTAGTGGACAGGTGCATTAAATTTAAAAAATTCGTACAATATTATTAAATTACTCTTTACTCCCTAGTGTGTACAAACAATATTATGCACAGTTTTAAAGAAAATTAACTTTTAAAGAGTCAGTTGTACAGTGTACTGACTGATGTAAGAAATCCTGTCGGCTGGTTGTCTTGTCTCATTTTTCATCATAAACGCCCACAACAACAAATAAGATACAATGAACAAGCCCTATTTCACCATAATAGTGGTCCATCCATCCATAGTCTGTGGGTAGCCTTGCCTTGGCCTTAGGTTGGTAAACTATCAAATTACTATAAACTATCAAATAATATTATACTTACTTAATAGGCTTGTCCATTCATTCATTTTCACAATGTATCTTTCTAAATACTATTTTGCATGAAGAGATGCAATAATGTAATTTAGTGTTACAAATATGGCATGTCTTTAGTTGATCCCTAGGATTAATCTTGTACGAAAGTCATTCTGTCTGTTCTGCAACCCCAAACTCTGTCTCTGTTTATATATTATTGGGATTGCGATTTGTAGCTCTTGGCAAGTCATTCGTGTCGTAAATGTATCAGAGTAGTAAGTAAGTAGTAGTAGTAAAATAACGAGATTTTCTGATCTGTCTGATTACATCTTTTTGTGACTGTGACAAACCTACGCAAAAATACTCACGCATCTCTCTGTCTACAGTTTAGGGATTAGAGAGAGGTAGGAAGTCATGATGGCTAAGAGTTTACTATTAAAAAACGTAGATAATGCATTAATGTCTGTCTACAGCCAGGTCTTTATATATAAAAACTATAAATTGTCAAGATGGAATCATTCGTTGTTAAATATTGACTGAACTGATTTAGATAGCTAATTTCATATAACTTATATTTATATACTTAAATCAGAGGTATTATTTAGAATTACAACCGGTTTGCAAGGGTTTGACTCTATAGAATCAAGAATCATACATGGAAGCAAGGGTAGTGGTCCGAGTAATATTGACTAGACTATTGAAATGAATTTCCTTATGCTTTGCTCGAGTTAATTTGATTTCGATAGGATTATGCAGATTAGGTGACTTTTCTAAGGTTGTCTTATTGTGTCCCCCTACTCGCCCATGAATATGTCCAAAGTTAGTTTATAAATCAGAAATGCCTAAGTAGAGGTGGCTTATTGTAATTATTCTGTTCTGGATCTATAATAGTTGTTTCATTTTATCTTTTTATAACAATATAAAAGAAAACTTATAATTCTGAGTTGGGTGGCATTGGCATATGCATACACAAAGGTAGTTGTGGTGGTAATAGCAGGGTGTCTTCCTACTTTCTACACTGTCCATGAATAATTTATCATTTCATCATCATCATGCTTGCCATCACATTTGACGCTTTGAGCATAAGGGTGATTGGTGATTTAATTACGAAATTAATTGGATTTTCATTCAGTGAAGTGTGAGCTGATCGTTATTATTGGAATTCTATCTTGTAGTGTAGATTATCCTAAAGGTTCATAGATAGTAAAGGTAAAGTAGTTTATGAACTGCATTTCGGAAGAACCATTCATAATGGAGACGAAATATTACATAGAAAGTTTAGTGTTAAGTGACAATGGAAAAGTAAAATATATTATTGCATAGAGTTGTATTTGTATTTAGTGTGATTTTGCAAATTATTTTTTCTACACATAAAGAATATTTAAATTCTAAAGACATTGGTTTATTTTTGTAAAATAATGCATAAATTAGTTTTAAAATTGTTTAAACATTTA